>JACXGM010003635.1:9873-21789 GCA_016801145.1 Umbra pygmaea
ACGTAGAGGCTAATCTGAGATTGGTGCTAGCGAAATCAAAAACGGGCAAGGCTAGAGAGTACAGAGATATTGTTATTCACGTTGGCACCAACGACGTTAGGATGAAACAGTCAGAGGTTACTAAGCAGAACATAGCTTCAGCATGTAAATTAGCTAGAAAGATGTGTCGGCATCGAGTAATTGTCTCTGGTCCACTCCCGGTCAGGGGTAGTGACGAGATCTACAGCAGACTCTCACAACTCAATCGCTGGCTGAAGACCGTGTTCTGCCCGTCACAGGAGATAGAATTTGTAGATAACTGGCCATCTTTTTGGGACTTGCCCAGAAAAAGAGTCAGGCCTAACCTGCTGAAGAGTGACGGACTCCATCCTAGCTGGAGTGGTGCTCTTCTTTTATCTAGCAACATTGACATGAGTCTAACTCCTATAGCCTCACCATGAAATAGGGTGCAGGTTAGGCTGCAGGCTATTAGCCAGTCTGCCATCTTAGAGGAGTCCACCACTAGCATATTGGTGTTCACCATAGTAATCTCACCATAATAAAGCCCTCCACCACTTCTGTGATTAATAAAAAAGATTTTAATTACAAAAAAGATACTAACCTAAAAATGGGACTACTAAATGTACGATCTCTTACATCAAAGGCAATTATAGTCAATGAACTAATTACAGATTGTGAACTTGATTTGACTGGCCTGTATGAAACCTGGCTTAAGCCTGATGAATTTATTGCCCTTAATGAGGCCTCTCCTCCTGGCTTCATTGTTAACCACATCCCTCGCGAATCTCGCAAAGGCGGTGGTGTGGCCTTCATTTATGACACTGATCTTAATCTTACACCCAAAATAATGACTGGGTTTGTGTCTTTTGAGGTTTTAGTCATGAAATCTGTGCGGCTTAATCAATCTGTTTTTATATCAACAATCTACAGGCCACCTGGGCCATATACAGTGTTTCTTAACGAATTCCCTGAATTCTTATCTGACCTAGTAGTGATGGAAGATAATATTATAATCTGTGGTGATTTTAATATTCATATGGTGAACTTGAATGATCCTCTCCAAAAAGCTTTTATAGAAATAATTGATTCAGTGGGGTTTGTCCAACATGTCTCAGGACCTACACACTGCCATAATCACACGTTGGACCTTGTATTGTCTCATGGCATAGATATTGTAGATCTCAGTGTTTATCCTCTTAACCCAGAAATTTCAGACCACCATTTGATTACTTTTATTGTTACATCAGTAACTCCAATTGTAACCCAACCAGGGACTTTTAAGAGCCGTAATATAAATTCTCTAACAACCCAAATGTTCCTGGATGCCCTTCCTGACTCATTCTACCATACCAATGATGTCACAGTTGACACATCTGTGAATGATCTAACTGAAGATTTACACCTAATTCTGGATATGTCTAAACATATCCGTAACATAAACTTGCACCCTGGTATACAGAAAACACCAGAACCCAAAAGCAAGCCTCCAGAAGATTGGAGCGGAAATGGCGTTCTACCAAGTTGGAAGTATTTTGACTAGCTTGGAATGACAGTACTCTGCATTACCGTAATGCACTTACTTCTGCCCGATCAGCATATTTCTCCAACCTAATTGAGGAGAACAAAAATAACCCAAAATTGCTTTTTGATACAGTTGCAAAGTTAACTAAAAATAAGAATTCCACAAATGAAATAGGACTACATTTTGACAGTAATGAATTCATGAGCTGTTTTGATAAAAAGATCATTACTATTAAAAAAAACAAATCACAGAATCCTCCCTTAAGAAGCATATATCCCCTAAACTCACATGTCCTGAGATTGTGCAGAACAGTCAGGATGTTGGCTTAGGAAGGACACTGGAATTTTTTAACCCTGTATCCCTTGAGTCTTTCACTAAAATAGTAATGGCTTCAAAGACTTCCTGCTGTCAACTGGATCCTATTCCAACTAAATTTCTAAAAGAGTTACTCCCTGTGTTTGGCTTGCATATGCTAAAAATAATAAATTGCTCTCTAGTATCTAGGTGTGTACCAAACTCCCTAAAATTGGCTGTAGTGAAGCCACTCTTAAAAAAGCCTAACCTTGACCCAGAAAGACTAAACAACTACCGGCCTATTTCAAATCTACCATTTCTCTCAAAAATATTAGAAAAAGTGGTCGCCCAACAACTCAGTGAATTCCTAATGACTAATAACACTTACGAAAAGCTCCAGTCTGGGTTTAGACCCCATCATAGTACTGAGACTGCACTTGTAAAGGTGATAAATGACCTTCAAGTTTCATCCGACCAGAGCTGTGCCTCTGTTCTTGTGCTTCTGGACCTGAGTGCTGCCTTCGATACCACAACATTCTTCTAGACAGATTGGAAACCTATATCGGGCTACGTGGACATGTTTTGGCATGGTTCCGATCCTATCTATCGGAAAGATATCAGTTTGTATCTGTGGATGGTCTGTCCTCCAAACAATCAAAGGTATGCTTCAGTGTTCCACAAGGTTCTGTTTTAGGCCCGCAACTGTTCTCGCTATACATGTTGCCTCTTGGTGATGTAATCCGGAAACACAATGTCAACTTTCACAGCTATGCTGATGACACACAGCTGTACATTTCAGTAAAAAAAGGAGAAACCTCAAAAACTGCACACCCTTGAAGCATGTGTTTTGGATATAAAGAGTTAGATGACAGAAAATTACTTACTTCTAAACTCAGAAAAAACAGAAATGCTTATTTTAGGTCCCAAAAAACAAAGAGACCTGCTGTCAAATCTGGCAATAAACGTAGATGGTTGTACAGTCATATCAGGAAAAACTGTAAAAGACCTTGGTGTTACTCTGGACCCAGATCTCTCTCCTGACGAACATGTAAAAAATATCTCAAGAGCAGCTTTTTTCCATCTCAGGAACATTGCAATAATTCTAAAATTTCTGTCAAAGAATGATGCAGAAAAGTTAATCCATGCCTTTGTTACCTCAAGATTGGATTATTGTAATGCTCTCTTTTCTGGCTACCCAGACAAAACCCTAAAAAATCTTCAGTTAGTGCTTAACACAGCCGCCAGAATTCTGACTAGAACACCAAAATCGGAACACATTACCCCAATTCTAGCCTCTCTACCCTGGCTGCCCATTAAGGCTAGGGCTGATTTCAAAGTTTTACTATTAACATACAAAGCACTACATGGACTTTCCCCTACTTATCTATCTGATTTGGTGTAACCTTACATACCCACATGTACATTACGTTCACAAGATGCCGGCCTTCTTACTGTTCCTAGAATTTGTAAACAAACAGCTGGTCGAAAGGCTTTCTCATATAGAGCTCCAATTCTGTGGAATGATCTGCCAACCCATGTGAGAAATGCAGACTCAGTCTCAACATTTAAGTCTATGCTGAATACTCATCTCTTCAGTAAGTTCTATGGTATAGTGTAGTCTGGCCCAGGGGGCTAAACGAGAACGGTGGCACTGTTAATGAACCGCCCATGCTGGCTTGCCTGGTAGGCTCCCCTCTCTCTACTGGGATATCCTCACCCCTATGCTACCACTGGGGTGGTACGGTCTGTTGGTGCCTCTTTGGAAGTGTGGTCTTGGCAATGTGGGTGGGTCGGAAGCATGCCTGCTTGCTCCTGCCCGAGGCTTCCTTGTGCAGGACCACGTCTCTTGTCCCCCCCCCGTCTCAGCCCCAGATGTTATGCTGCAATAGTTTATGTGCCGGGGGACTAGGGTTTTATATATTCATTTTGGGGTCAGAGCTGTGTCAAAGGTACTAGATCCATGGTATGCCCACTCTAATGTTCCTGATGTCATGTTCATCCTAGGAGGACCCTAGGAACATGCGACAGGACCATGTGGCCTGATGACTCCTTCCTGTCCCCTTCCTGTGCCCGGCCCGCTGCTGTGCTGGATCCAATCTCACTCCGGTTGATGATCCCGTTTCCACCCGATGACGCCAGCCTTCATCTCCAGGCGGCTTCACGGTCTTCCTTCGCAAGACCACCGAACTGTTTTGATGCTACATAAAGACTATGGTCACAGTCAACCCATAATATCTTCATTGCTGGACAATTATTGAACACTGTTTGACCTTATTACAATGGGCTGTGTACCTTCAGATCCCCCACCCGGTACAGCCAGACGAGGACTTGCCACCCCCTTGAGTCTGGCCTCTCTCTAGGTTTCTTCCTAGGTCCCTCCTACTAGGGAGTTTTTCCTAACCACTGTGCATCACTTGTGTTGCTTGCTTTTGGGGGTCTCGGGCCGGGTGTCTGTCAAAGCACTTTGTGACAACTGCTGTTGTAAAAAGGGCTTTATAAATAAATTTGATTGATTGATTGAATGGAATGGATTTTGAGCATCCCAGCAGATGACAGTAAAGCACAATAAGTGTATGTTAACTTTGAATTAAAAACACTAACAAATAATAATATTAATTAAATAATTTGTATAGATTTAAGTAAAGTGTTGCAGTAAACACCAGGAGAAAGGTGCGGTGGATATAGATGAACAGCAAGTTGAGTTATTGTCAAAAGTTCAGTTATTTGTCAAGTTGTGATACATCTGTACTCTCATTCTTGCTGATCCTTGAACTAATCCCATGTTCATCTTTGTATTTCCATTTGTGTCTGTCACTGTGCATGGAGATAATTAAAGGCAAGATATAACGATGTTATGGAATGAACAAATACATTTTTTTTTTAATTAAGAGAATAGGGTAAAATAAATCACATTTAAATGTACATTGTGGAAAAATGGAACAAATTGGACTAGTTTTAAGGCATTTTGGGCTGTTTTTGAGCAGCCATTGGGCTAGAATTTTCTGGTTGATCTGGCAACCCTGATTGAGAGATGCCTAGTGGTCAAAAACTACATATTGTACGTTTAAGGATTTTTTTTTGTGGCATTTTTTATTACTTTAAATGACAGGACAGTAGGAAGTGTAGGCTAGGGGGGAGGAAGAGAGGAAGGGTACAGACAGCAGCTTAGCAGGGCACAAACCTCCATTTCCAGGGCATATATGGTCCACAGTCAAAAGCTTAAACTGCTACACCAACTCTGGCATGTTACTTTAGTTTAATGATCTACATGTTTCATCGCACGCTACAGGCCGTCTGGAGCTGATTGACGGATGTGCCTGCAAAAGACAAGTGTGTGAGCCTTTTTTTTGTTGTGGTGAAATGGATAAACATGTCAATTGTACATCAAGTTACATCCACATACAGTTAATGCAGTGCATTGTGTAAATGTAACATTATCGATTAGTTGATTTGTGATAAGAAATGAAAAATAATATTGATGGATTGTGCTTTCTGGTGTCCTAATGAAGGACGGAGAATGTGGGAAAACAAATGACCTAGATAAACTGACCATTTTGTTATACTAAAATAGGAGATTATTTTCATTGTTAAAGTTGTGTGAAACTGTAGATCTAATCACTCATAATGTATTTACTATGATTTCTATTGCTTCTACTGGGTAAGAGAAAAGTTTGTATTATGTTGCAGTCTAGTTTACTTCATGTCAGCAAACTATAAAATGTTGTAATTTTCATTGAGCTATGAACAGGATGAGGCTGTATGGATATTATGATGTACTGTATGTGTCATATTAATTTCCAAATGGATATCTTAAGTTGGGATTTACCTAATAACTTATGTGTAAAGTTGTGGCAATAGGGAGTAGGCTAGAGGCACTTGTGAAGGTCAAATTAAGGTATTTAACAAAATAATAAACACAAAATAAAACTGATTTGGAGTCATAAGGTTTTAGAATAATTATACCACTCTCAGGTTGCGCCTGGATCAAACTGTAATTTGTAACTAAAGTCAAAATAACTCACATAACAGCAGACAATGACTGACAGGGAATGAACAAACCAGTCGATTAAATACACTAACTAATTAGGGGATGATTACCAGCTGTGTATGTTTACCACAGGTGTTGAACTGGTTCCATGAAGTGCCAAGTGTATGCAGTCTATCTGAGTTGATAAACTCCATGGGAGGCCTTACAAAAAGTACTCTATGATTCCTATGTTTATGATAGGAGAAAATTGTACAAATATATATTTGATAAATCCTATATTATTTTTATGTGGTTTTTCCTAATTTCTATCACCTCCAAATTCCCTCTAATCTTCCCATGCAGCTCTGCAACTCCTTGTACAGATCTGTGGGATAGCGAAGGGCGCACACATGGTTCATCAAACTACATGTCCCCAAGCCACCAATGCAGCTAATTAGCCCACTATGCGGACACAAAATCCTATAGTATTCTTATGATAATTTGGCACATACTATATAATAACTATATAATCTCATTAACACTATAGCAATACCTATATGAGTATTATAATTATATATAATTATTATCAGTATTATAATAAATTGGGACATACAATAGAATTAATATGTAATTAGCTCATTTAATTACAATTGCAATAACGGTAAATTCAGTATTAACTACTATATAGTAATTATTTGTGTTCTTATGGTAACTTAGGACAAATTATAAGACTAAATATTAGTCATATTAATATATAGTAACATAGTAATCTTATGGGAATTCTGTAGTAAATTGGGATACAGTAACTATATACAGTAGTAATCTAATAGGAATTTAAATGTTCCATTATTTAATGTGGCAGGTTGTTTAAATAACACATAAATAACACATTGTTATCTGCAGGGAATGTTGGTGTCACACTTAAGAACTGGAGGACATACTGTAGCTTTCACCTTGGTTGGGATTTAAACCAGAAATATCATTGAGTACTTTAAGCTATACAGTATAGTTTCCAAAAGGAATTATGTAGTTTTATGTAAAGGCATGGTTGTTGAAGCAGTGGTTAATGACATCACTAACCAGGTGACTGGGTTGATCAAATTACCTAATCACTTTTAGCTGGTGTGCTTGGTTCCTATATCAGTCTGGGTGAATGAGAGGAGGGTGCGGTTCATTGTTACTATGTTGTGTTTAGAATGAGTTCGATGGATGTAGTGTTGACGGTCAAAGGTATGTTCTGTTATTTTGGAAGAAATAGTTGTGAAAAGAGTGCTGTTAGTTCTGAACTTATATGCGTATGCTCTGTATATTTTAGTCACGTCCACACCGCAGAAAGAGTGTGAGGAAGAGATATATATTATTGTTGTGCTGTTCATTAACGTGTTTACCTACAACTACTCATGGCTGTACTACCTTGTCTGATTCACTCCTGATAAAGAAACACAAATCATCAACTGCCTTTGTTATACAAAACACACAAACGTGACATTATCCTGCTACTGCCAGAAGTTACATCCTGAATGAAGTGACAGACAAACTTGCCCAAAACATCCCCTCTACGATGTTCTTACGGCTCTAAAACGTCCCAGGCCGGGGGAAGGTAAGAAGAAGAGACAAGGGACAAATTACATGCATCAAGGTGAGGGCGTTCAAGAACATTTTGTTTATCATAGTGTGTATGATCGTCAATTGAATCCCATATTTTTTTGTATTCATCTTTCAAAGTTATTTTGGGTCCACGCTAGATGGATCCATGGATGCTGGGTCAGTGGTGGCAGTATCGGAGCAGGCTGCGACAGGATTGGTGGCTGTCCATGCCAAAAGGGCCAGTGGCTGTTAACAGTTTCCCAGCCATTCCCCATTACTGCCATCCAGGCAGAAGGGGTGATGAAAATGGCTGGCTACTGACCAGACTGGAGGTGGAAAAAATACTTATTCCAGTCAGTTCAAAAACAGTTTGTACCTGTCCAGCTCTGGCCCACCCATGTTGTTTTCCCCGGCCGGTTAGCTGTATAATGTGCAGAGTTGTAGATTTATTACACACAGATTTGAAGGTAGCCATCACAATGAAATAATATGGCCTGGTGAATACACAATGACTGACAAGGACATGGGGAAACAGAGGGAATTAAATCCACATACAAATGAGGGAACAAGAAGCAGGTGTGACTGATGATGAGAAACAAAACAGTCCAGGTGATGGTGAGGGAATTGAATTAGGATGTCCAGGAATGCAAAAGGGCATTTGTGCTGCATAGCAGTTCAGCCCTGATGCCTCTCAGTGGTGCAGAGGGGGGTGGGTGACATTATCTTCTAATTTTGATCACTGGGTTTGTACAGCCCATAATCTACCTCCACTGGGCTGGAAAAATGTTTCTTTTATAATAGTTGCTAGATCATAGTATCTATGTAGTCCAGTAGTCTACCATTTAAATTAAAGTGGGGATTTTTTATTTACAACATTTATGTAGCTGACTGACAATGTTTTTAGATATTGTAGATCCATCATCAATACCATCAGGGAGGTGGCTGATCGTTTACGTATTTAGTGCAGGATGGTCCAGTTTTTGCTGAGCCGTCTGCACATTCGTACCACCAGTGTTGGGGAAGTTGCTTTTAAAAAGTACTGTTTGCTCGTTACTTGATACTTCTTAAAAAAGTTATCAGTTTCTTTACTTAGTTACCATCAATGGAAATTAACTTTTTACATTACTTGTTACTTTTATGTTGCTTGACTTTGGGCAGAACCCAATATCTGTTCTAAATCTGTAGGCTTACATAAAGTTCTACTATGGAGGACATAACAGGTATTTCTTTTGTGCTCTTTATTATACAAATTAGTATCAACAGGCTCCTTTGGAACAACATCATAACCTCAAAATGGGTCATATGTCTCAAAATAAAACATGCCTCATCTAAATCCAACAAAGAATTTCTTAAAAATGGCTTAATGTTGATGTCTTGTGTAAATAAAATAAAACGGCATAATACAGCTTAGAGGCAAAGACATTTTAGTCATAATAAAATTAAGCACAACTTAAAGCATGACTAGCATCAGAATTAAAAAGGCTATATTAACTGATCATGCTGGCCCTTCTTCACAGTATGGCAAATAGAAATGAGCATTTTAGGCATAGGCTTGAGCTATGTCTATAGCATGGGTGGCAGGCAAACTATTCCACATCAGCACAAAATGGGTGATTATTATACCTCATCAGGAGCACTATTTCAAAACATTTATCTGAAAGTCTGTTTCTTCTGGGGGTAAGCACAAGACCTCCCAGGCTGAACAGCCTTTCCACCGGTGCACTGGACGGTGTGGCAGTGTTGTATTTCATGAACACAGCTTTTACTCGGGGGAAACGGTTGAGAACTTCTAACTCTGAAACTGATTTCATGTACTCAAGTACCTCTGAGTCAGCGCTAAAGGACATTGCGTCTTCCTCCTCCTCAGCAAAAGAAAAAAGTCCTCATTGGCGCTGCTGTGCCCGGCAACTTCTCGGTTTTTATTCTTAGCTGGCTCTGCATCATGGGGTAGAGTGCGACACTCTGCGAATAGCATCGCACGCGCCGCTTCTCTCCGCTCCGCTCCCCCTATCCATCAAACTAAATTTTGGCAATGTCAAGGCAGCCAATAAGGTTTCCCTGCTCTCCAACCCTGGTGCAAATCGTGTCTTGATAGCCTACAGGACAAAATGATATAGAAGACTTAAAGGAGTGTTCCACAGTAAATCAGTTTCATAGTATACCATTTACAAACGTTACCATAGATGATTTATGTCATATACACGTCTGTTGTTGTTCAATATATCAGAGAAAAGCGATAGTATATTTCAGTTCCTTTAATATCCACTGGGGTGCTTCTGTATCCGTCTTCTTGATTTAACACAACTCCCAGAATTCCAAGCGAATTTAGTGCCCGTCCCCGTTTGAACACACTGACACAGAACATGGGCAATTCAACAGTAGAGCTTGACACTAGAAAGTTTTACATATTTGTTTTTGAAATTGTAGTCTAATTTCTATTCATCACGCCCGTTTGGTGTTCTGTACATGGTTGCAAAAATTACAAGCAAGCCCAAAAAGAAGGAGTAATCTTTCACACTTTACAATAGGCTATAAAAAGTTATGGTCTGCAGTCGGAATTTTAGGTCGGAAGATTACGAAAGGGATCTACGTGCTGAATTAACCGGCACTACAGCCCGAAAGCGGCTGAAAAGCGATGTGATCCAATCCATTTTCCTCTATCTAGAAAGAGTAGGCTATATATAGTAAGATATAGTAATTTACACAGCTAGCTACTAAAGACAGCTGGCACATTACACATACAGTACAATAACATTACCACACAGACTCCATTATCAAGGTACAGAAAATAGGTTTAATAAACTTACTCATCTGTTAATTGTCCTCTTGTACGTCTCTTTCCATGCATGCTGGAAAACTTCAGCGATTCAATGATGCATATGCGGTCGTCAGTCATTTTTGTTTAAGCCTTACAAGTAAAGCTATTCCACAATCCCATTCATTGTAGCAAGTGCTTTTTCCTTCATGGATGGACATATTCCCAGAGAAGCATTTAGGCAATAAGAATTTAACCGCATTTCAACTGGATTATCTATCTGTAGAACATGCTGCCTTGTTGAAGCTGGATATCAAACTCCATTTGTTGTAAATGTTCTTCGGTGTACTCGGGCACAAACATGTTGGTTGGATGTCACTCAGAATGTAAAAGCAAGTTGTAAAATTCCTCATCTGCAAATCCTGGGTTAGTAGCAATTGTGTTACCAGCGACTTTGGTTACGAACTGATTCACAGAATCCAGAGGACCTGCCGGGTGGGCGGGGCTTGGAACAAGGAAGTCAGCGTTGTAGTTCTCTACATGCTGAAAAAATCATACCACCTCGTCTGTTTAGCATTAAAACGGCTGATCGAAACGTCACAGAAAGACAAGCTATAGCTTAAAAAATCAAGGACAACCGAGGCTTTAATGAGTAGGTTTGAAAGCCAGATCAGTCAAACAGGGATGTTTATTTTCGCAACCAAATACACGCCTGTATTCATTTTTCCTATCTCCAAGGTCCATTGGATTTCCACCTTGACGTCATGGTTGAAACATATCTCACTGTTCTACAAATGTCCAGATAGCTGTAGGGTGAAGAATCCCTTGAAGCTTAGTTTTCAGACACATGACTCACTCTCAAGGGAGGCAGGGATTTACACACTAGTATTCTTGAAATAAATGGCACTGTTGTGTTGCCAATATAAGTAAATGACAGAATTGTCAAACTGCAAATGCAAGTGTCTGTAGTACCTATTTGAAAGGGAATAAATTTGTAAATAGATTGTTTGTGTGTGCGCGCGCGCGTGCATAGACTTTCAAATACACTGCTCTTGATGAGGTTTAATAATGAATTTAAATGTGTAGGCTACTGCATAATGCATTTATCAAAATTTGGAATATTTATGATGAAATGCCCATTAATGGATAGGCATAATAATATACAGGTCCTTCTCAAGAAATTAGCATATTGTGATAAAGTCCATTATTTTCCATAATGTAATGATAAAAATTAAACTTTCATATATTTTAGATTCATTTGACACCAACTGAAATATTTCAGGTCATTTATTGTTTTAATACTGATGATTTTGGCATACAGCTCATGAAAACCCAAAATTCCTATCTCAAAGAATTAGCATATCGTGAAAATGGTGTCTAAACAAGCTATTAACCTAATCATCTGAATCAACTAATAAAAAAAAAAGATTCCTGAGGCTTTTAAAAACTCCCAGCCTGTTTCATTACTCAAAACCGCAATCATGGTTAAGACTGCCGACCTGACTGCTGTCCAGAAGGCCATCATTGACACCCTCAAGCAAAAGGGTAAGACACAGAAAGAAATTTCTGAACAAATAGGCTGTTCCCAGACTGCTGTATCAAGGCACCTCAGTGGGAAGTCTGTGGGAAGGAAAAAGTGTGGCAAAAAACGCTGCACAACGACAAGAGGTGACCGGACCCTGAGGAAGATTGTGGAGAAGGACCGATTCCAGACCTTGGATGACCTGCGGAAGCAGTGGACTGAGTCTGGAGTACAAACATCCAGAGCCACCGTGCACAGGTGTGTGCAGA
>JACXGM010003635.1:21889-41197 GCA_016801145.1 Umbra pygmaea
TGTTGGTCCACTGTGTTTTATCAAGGGCAGGGTCAATGCAGCTAGCTATCAGGAGATTTTGGAGCATTTCATGCTTCCATCTGCTGAAAAGCTTCATGGAGATGAAGATTTCATTTTTCAGCACGACCTGGCACCTGCTCACAGTGCCAAAACCACTGGTAAATGGTTTACTGAACATGGTATTACTGTGCTCAATTGGTCTGCCAACTCTCCTGACCTGAACCCCATACAGAATCTGTAGGATATTGTGAAGAGGAAGTTGAGAGACGCAAGACCCAACACTCTGGATGAGCTTAAGGCCGCTATCGAAGCATCCTGGGCCTCCATCACACCTCAGCAGTGCCACAGGCTGATTGCCTCCATGCCATGCCGCATTGAAGCAGTCATTTCTGCAGAGGATTCCCGACCAAGTATTGAGTGCATAACTGAACATAATTATTTAAAGGTTGACTTTTTCTTTATTTTTTTTTGTATTACAAACACTTCTTTTATTGGTCAGATGAAATATGCTAATTCTTTGAGATAGAAATTTTGGGTTTTCATGAGCTGTATGCCAAAATCATCAGTATTAAAACAATAAATGACCTGAAACATTTCAGTTGGTGTGCAATAAATTTAAAATATATGAAAGTTAAATTTTATCATTACATTATGGAAAAGAAAATATGCTAATTTCTTGAGAAGGACCCGTATATGCAGTATATGTATATTTATATGCCTAGGCTACTAACTTTTAGATAGGCAATTAAGAATTGTCTTACCTGTACAATTACACCTGGTAGGTCTGCTGTCATCATCGACAGTCCATTTTGGAGTGCCAGCGTCCTGGACATCAGGGTCTCCAGGGTTGGTAGAAGACAACCAAAGTAACAGTTATCTTCACCTTGCAAGATATCCAGTGCTACTGTCAGCGGTTTCAAAACACTGCAGTATTCCTTTAGGAATAGATGTTCGTGCTCTGTCGGGGCTCGGATCTCCAGTCTAGTACAAAGCGTATTCAAATCTTGGGCCGGGATGTCACTGATACGGGACAAGGCATCGTGGTTGGAATTCCACCTTGTTGATGTAGGCACAATCATTTTTTTCCTGCAAATTTCATCGACAACCTATGAGGCTAAGGTAGAACGGCTTGCCTTTGTCCAAAGTGCAGCACACTTCGCCGTTGCACTCCTGTACACAAATTTTGAGTCACTGTTGGATGAAAGCCATTTGTCAATGTCATTGCAAGAGATCAAATTGAGCGTATGCGAAGCACACCTAAAATGCGGGGGAAGTGAAAACTGCCCTTCTTTGGTCCCAAGCAACTCTTCCACATTTGTGAAAACTACACCTTGCTCTTCTTCCTCCTCCTTGTCAGGCTCAGGGGGTGCATACATCTTAAAAGCTTTAACAAAATTTGACCCGTTGTCAGTAACAGTGGCGGTGATCCTATGTGAAAGGCCAAACGCTAAGTGAATCTGTTCCATTTCAAAGCCTATAACATCATATGTATGCCTGCCCTTTATTCTTTTGCAATGCGATGGCAGCTTTCTCACGATTAAAGTTGCGTGGATTAATCCAGTGCACAGTGATTCCCAAAAAGCTTCTGTTATGGCTACTCCATATATCCGCAGTGGTTGACACATGCTGCAAACTCTCAAAAGTTTTCTTTAATTCACTCTCCATTTTTAAATAACATTCATCCAGATAACCCGTGAAAGTTCTATGATCTGAAAATGAGCGCCTGTCTCCTGTTATTAGTATCTTGCTAAGTATCTTTCGGAAAGTGGGTGATTCGAAAGTATTGATAGGTAACATTTCTTCGACGATGAACGAAGCGACAAGTTTGTCCAACTCTTGTTTAGTTACCTGGTGAAAATTTTGTTTTAGCTGCTTATTAGGGGTTGGACTGGACAAATCATCATTTCCCCGGGGATCTTGAGCTACAAGCTTCATATTAGCATGTTTCCCTCTCAAATGCTTGGTGAGGTTGGCAGTTGAGTTAACAGCAGTGGACAAAAGTTTCTCGCCAGGTCACAGTGTACACCTTACACTCACATTCCTCCCCTTAATTTCAATGAGTTTGAAGTAGTGGGAATACCTCCGTCTCTCAAAAGTCAGTGTTGTTGGCGGCTTCTCGCTTGCCATGATTGCTGTCTGCTACCAGTACCAGCCTGTCACGTACCGTGTGAAGCTTGTGACAATTGCACAACTGAGAAGGCAGTGTCTCTGTCAAATCTGTCCCTGGGAAAAGTAACGTTGCGCCGAATTAAAAAAAGGAACTACGTTTCGTTACCAAATTTTCATTAGTAGCGCGTTACACTACTTTTTGCCCAAAAAAAGTAGTTACGATACTGTAATGCGTTACTTTACACACAACACTGCGTACCACACTACTTGTTCAACGTGGAAGCCCTTAGTACTTGCGAGGAAGGATTACAAATTTTCCAACTATACCTCCATGATTGAACTCGCAGGCACACAATCGGCACACAAGGTGTCACTGGAAAGGGAAGTGGCAATCACACCAGGCAGCACCTATTTGCGCCGTGCCTTGATAGTGCATTTCCAACCCCTCACCACCGTAATGTACACTCCTCAAAAAAATAAAGGGAACTCTAAGATAACACATCCTAGATCTGAATGGATGAAATAATCGTATGAAATACTTTTGTCTTTACATAGTTGAATGTGCTGACAACAAAATCTCATAAATTTATCAATGGAAATCAAATTTATCAACCCATGGAGGTCTGGATATGGAGTCACACTCAAAATCAGTGGAAAACCACACTACAGGCTGATCAAACTTTGATGTAATGTCCTTAAAACAAGTCAAAATGAGGCTCAGTAGTGTGTGTGGCCTCCACGTGGCCGTATGACCTCCCTACAACGCCTGGGCATGCTCCTGATGAGGTGGTGGATGGAATCCTGAGGCATGTCCTCTCAGATCTGGACTAAAGCATCCATCAACTCCTGGACAGTCTATGGTGCAACGTGGCGTTGGTGGATATGATGTCATGGTGTCCCAGATGTGCTCAATCGGATTCAGGTCTGGGGAACGGGCGGGCAATTCCATGGCATCAATGCCTTCTTCTTGCAGGAACTGCTGACACACTCCAGCCACATGAGGTCTGGCATTGTCTTGCATTAGGAGGAACCCAGGGCCAACCGCACCAGCATATGGTCTCACAAGGGGTCTGAGGATCTCATCTCGGTACCTAATGGCAGTCAGGCTACCTCTGGCAAGCACATGGAGGGCTGTGCGGCCCCCCAAAGAAACGCCACCCCACACCATTACTGACACACCGCCAAATCGGTCATGCTGGAGGATGTTGCAGGCAGCAGAACGTTCTCCATGGCGTCTCCAGACTCTGTCACATGTGCTCAGTGTGAACCTGCTTTCATATGTAAAGAGCACAGGGCGCCAGTGGCAAATTTGCCAATCTTGGTGTTCTCTGGGAAATGCTAAACGTCCTGCACGGTTTTGGGCTGTAAGCACAACCCCCACCTGTGGACGTCGGGCCCTCATACCACCGTCATGGAGTCTGTTTTTGACCGTTTGAGTGGACACATGCACATTTATGGCCTGCCGGATGTCATTTTGCAGGGCTCTGACAGTGCTCCTCCTGCTCCTTCTTGCACAAAGGCAGAGGTAGCGGTCCTGCTGCTGGGTTGTTGCCCTTCCATGGCCTCCTCCAAGTCTCCTGATGTACTGGCCTGTCTCCTGGTAGTGCCTCCATGCTCTGGACACTACGCTGACAGACACAACAAACCTTTTTGCCACAGCTCACTTTGATGTGCCATCCTGGATGAGCTGCACTACCTTGTGTGGGTTGTAGACTCCGTCTCATGCTACCACTGTAAAAAATGTTGCTGTAAAATCACAGTAATATACTGGCAGCTGAGTTTCCAGTAAAGAGCTGTTTAATTACAGCAGTGTTACTGTGAAAAAGATTACAGCTCATTACTTATTCTAACAATACAGCTCACTACTGTATTTATTAGAAATTTAGAGTAAATTACTGGCAGCTGTGTTGGCAATATACTGCTGTGTATTTATGTTACTTTCTGTAAAGGTTACAACTCTTTAAAGATTAATCAGTAATTAAAGATTATAATTGTTGTTTTTCACAAGAAATGTCTGTGTTTGAAAGACATTTGACATAGCAAAATGAATCAGCCCAATTTGGAAAAAACTCTTCACTTGGCTTATATGTAAGAAGACCAAAAGTTAGTAAGCGCGTCCCACAGTCCATGGAGGCTAACACCAAACAGAAAATGCTTTGCTATTATGGTTGGCACACAATGTTCCAGAATTGCCAGTAAGGTGCTGTAAATTTACAGCATTGGTCATGTGTTTCCATTTTACAGCTCATTACTGTATTTTCTGACATTAATGGTAGTATACTGGCAGCAGAGTTTCCAGTAAAGTGCTGTAAATTTACAGCATTGGTAATGTGTTTCCATTTTACAGCTCATTACTGTATTTTCTGACATTTACGGTAGTACACTGGCAGCAGAGTTTCCAGTAAAGTGCTGTATATTTACAGCATTGGTATTGCATTTCAGTTTTACAGCTCATTACTGTATTTTCTGACATTTACAGTAGTATACTGGCAGCAGGGTTTCCAGTAAAGTGCTGTATATTTACAGCATTGGTATTGCGTTTCAGTTTTACAGCTCATTACTGTATTTTCTGACATTTACAGTAGTATACTGGCAGCAGAGTTTCCAGTAAAGTGCTGTATATTTACAGCAATGGTATTGTATTATGTTTCAGTTTTACAGCTCAATACTTTATTTTCTGACATTTACAGTAGATTACTGGCAGCAGTTGTTGTTATAACAAAGCATAATCAATCAGAGTAAAGTTAAAAGGCAAAAAAACTTTTTTTAAACAGATAAAAAAATATTGACTGTTCTATCAAATAGTATGCTGATGTGTGCAGATTTTTTTTTTTCAAACATATTCAGGCTTTTCTTAATTTTCTTAATTTGTAAGTAAAGCAGCTGATGTTTCCAAAATCTAAAAAGCAACATACTGTAAATCTCAAAATAAACTATATCAAGCAAATTCATGAGAAAAGTATCACTTTAGGTGATTTTGGTCTAAGTGTCTAAATCTCACTGTTAGCCACACCACATCTTATAATAATTCCCAGCATGCGCCATTGCAGGTTTTACTTTTACAATGATTATTTTCTTTTTTTGCATTCACATAGATATATTCATTTGTTAATATAATCCATAATAAAATTATGTGACAGTGATTGAATTTACAAATCCACTGTAATTTTGACCTCCCATAACAGAAAAGGTAGTTTTAGTAAAGTAACTTTGGTCATTACATAAGGTCCCAACAGATCTGCCAGTAGTGCTATATGCTACTTTCACATTACAATGCATTTGATGTGCAGCCTCATGAACTGTTGTGAAGCAACTGCACATCAGTTTAGAAGGCACCACAGTGTGGGGTTTTACTTACTCTGACATCTGGTCTAGCATGGAATAAAGAATGACTTAGTGGTTAAAGTGTTCAATGAATGGAAGGAGTTAACATATCATCACATAATCTGATCTAAGCCTGTAGGAAATTAGGTTAGAAATTATGTCAATTAATAAAATTCAATTACCATATATTGATCACTAACATGTACAGTCATGGTTGGTTACTTGTTACTAATTAAAAAGAGCATGGCACACCTGGTATTATTTATATTAAGATGTTTCGTAGAGGGGGTGGTGTTCAGTCAGTTTTTTGGCCAACCGTTATTGACAGTGTTGTTCCATTTGATATGGTTAAACTGTATAAATAAAATAAGCATTTGTGACTGGCCTCACACTCTGGTACAGTTGATGGTGGTATTTGCACCTTAAATTGGTTGTTATCTGCCATTGACCCCAAAAAAGAGTAAGCATCACATTTGTGTCCTGTTTCTTGAATTTGATGTCATGGTACGCTCCCTCACTAGGTTCATTAGTATAGATCATACACCATTGCTCCTCCCCATTTTCTAGCCAGACAAGCTGCATTGCAGCTACTGATTTGCAGCAAAACCTGGGACTTTACAACCCTACAAGCAAATGTACACTAGAATAGTGGACTCTCACTTGCTGGAATGAAGGCTGAGTATGAACTCTCCCAAAAGGGAGTTGTCAACTCATAGCTGCAATCAGAAGAATTGCAGACACCTGCAAACAAGCTACATGTTCCTACCAAACCTGTATCTAAACTGGAACGGTTTTGTCATTATGGCTGCAAGTCAAATTTACATGTTCCACTTACTTTTAACGCTAAACACTTAAAATTGAATGGCAGTAAAATAACTAAGTAATTGATGTATCATACATGTACAAACATTAAGAAAAATGCACAAATGTACCTGCAGTAGAGACTGCTGGGAAATATGATCAGTATATATTGATTTGTGAATGTTTTAAGTATTTCATTGGGGTAACAATTTGACTTCAATGTCAGAATTTGCATTGGCTAATAATACAATGTGTAAAATAACACTGGATAATTTGCTTTCTGCGCCAATCACTTGTTTAATTTCTTCAAATACTCAATAAATCAACAAATAGTCCAGTATCTTACTACCCACAGGAGTTTTGTTTTGAAACCATGTTTCAAACTATTTAAAAAATATCAGGCATAATGTGCTTAGTTTTATTTAAGACAAAAAAAATGAATTTCGATCTGGCTTTTGCAGCTTTCATGTTTGTAAATCTGAACAGTTTAATCTTAAATAAACTAACAACTAGCAAGCGGAGAACAAAATGTAGAATCTGTTTTCAAACAATTTCACGAGACCAGATATTTGCTGTGATGGAAACATTTGTGATCACGTGTTAACCTTTCTGCAAGTACCACCAGCCAGTCCTTGTATTTGAGCTAGCACACCTGATTCAATTTGTCTACTAATCAACTAGTCCCTGGAGTACTAGTTTACAGTTAAATACTGTAATTACAAATATTTGCAGAGGGAGGTGCTGAAACACCCTTAACACTTTTTTTGTTCACAGTAATATGCTGTTTGTCAAGAAAACAGTATATTACTGTAGAATTTCCTTGTAAATTGACAGCAATTTTTTACAGTGTAGAGTGATAGCACTGCCAGCATTCAAAAGTGACCAAGACATCAGCCAGGAAGCCTAGGAACTGAGAAGTGGTCTGTGGTCACCACCTGCAGAACCACTGCTTTATTGGGGGTGTCTTGCTAATTGCCTATAATTTCCACTGTACAGTATTGTTTGCACATTACTGTATGTGTGAGAGATATCCCCTTGACAAACAAGGACCATGAGGGGCAAATGTATGTTGTTCCAAAACATTTAAACCTTAAAAAATGATTACATGACACTTAATCAAGTCATCTTGTTGCTTTGACAGTTAAGTTTAGCCAATATTAGGAGTTAAGTTCACATAGGAGTGAACAAGATGACTTGACTAAGTGAAGTTGTGTCATGTAATAATTTTTACATGTACAAATACCAGAACCAGAATTATTATTCCCTAAACGTCCATGCCAAAGGTAATTTCAAGTCAGTTTGTTGTTTTGGGCATTACTGTCGCCCTGATAATATTTGTGCCTGTTTGACAGTTTTTCGTGAATATTTAAACGCTGCATAAACTCAAAACTCACGCTTCCATCCAGACAAACCATTGAATTATGTGTTGCAATTATCAAAGCTCAATGTATCATGAATTGTGAGTTGCTATTAGATCCTGTCAAACACAACAATTTGCCTAAGGTGAATGATGTGCTGCACCTGTTTCTGACTGCTTAGATGTACTTCCTCCAGCTCAACATGTTTAATTCCTGGTGTGTTGTGTCTATGTTATATTACCCTGCATCCAGGTAATGTGACAAAGACCTTCAGGAGAAAGAAGAGCTTCATTAGTCAAGGTTTGAATTGGTTTTATCTTTCTTAATCCTTAATTGTCATTTAAAGGAACAGTATTTTAGAACTAAACTGCAATTTTAATATTTTAATTGTATATACACTACCGGTCAAAAGTTATAGAACACCCAGGAATGTGAATGTTTTTGATAGAAATTCAACAAGTTGGCAAAATATTTTTTAAATATATATCCAAGACATTATTACCAATGTTACAAATGTCTATCACTGTTGGAAATTACTTTTTTACAATGAATTATTCAGATAGAAATGCAAAGACACAATTTCACCAGCCTTTAATTCAGTGTCATATTGATACAATCTTTAGCTCATTCATAATGAATTATGTCAATAATTTCTGATCATTGTAATGCTACCTATGTGTCACAAAGTTATGGTATTGTTGTGGTTGGAGAGATGGAGACCAGATGCAGAGAGAAGTGTTCGAGATGTTCAATGCACACCAAACGTGCGGAAGCCCATATATTATTGAGGTTGCTGACAAACATGAGCATTAGAGCTGCACAACGGATATATATAAAGCTTACTATGCTTTATCGTGGCATAGACACGGTTACTAAATATTCAGAGCGTACGCCTGGCCAAAAATACAGTATACTTTCTATGCCCATCAGCTCCATAAAACAAGTGATAGTACAGGGCTCCTCATGTTAATCAAACCAACACAAAACAGCAGGTAGACTACACACGCGCCGACCTTCTGGAACACTGAGTCTACACTCACCTAAAGGATTATTAGGAACACCATACTAATACTGTGTTTGACCCCCTTTATATATGCTATATACTCACCTAAAGGATTATTAGGAACACCATACTAATACTGTGTTTGACCCCCTTTATATATACTATACACTCACCTAAAGGATTATTAAGAACACCATACTAATACTGTGTTTGACCCCCTTTATATATACTATACACTCACCTAAAGGATTATTAGGAACACCATACTAATACTGTGTTTGACCCCCTTTCGCCTTTAGAACTGCCTTAATTCTACGTGGCATTGATTCAACAAGGTGCTGAAAGCATTCTTTAGAAATGTTGGCCCATATTGATAGGATAGCATCTTGCAGTTGATTTGTGGGATGCACATCTAGGGCATGAAGCTTCCGTTCCACCACATCCCAAAGATGCTCTGTTGGGTTGAGATCTGGTGACGGTGGGGGCCATTTTAGTACAGTAAACTCATTGTCATGTTCAAGAAACCAATTTGAAATGATTCGAGCTTTGTGAAATGGTGCATTATCCTGCTGGAAGTAGCTATCAGAGGATGGGTACACGGTGTCTATAAAGGGATGGCCATGGTCAGAAACAATGCTCAGGTAGGCCGTGGCATTTAAACGATGCCCAATTGTCACTAAGGGGACTAAAGTGTGCCAAGAAAAAATCCCCCACACCATTACACCACTACCACCAACCTGCCCAGTGGTAACAAGGCATGATGGATCCATGTTGTCATTCTGTTTACGCCAAATTCTGACACCATCTGAATGTCTCAACAGAAATCGAGACTCATCAGACCAGGCAACATTTTTCCAGTCTTCAACTGTCCAATTTTGGTGTGCTCTTGCAAATTGTAGCCTCTTTTTCTTATTTGTAGTGGAGATGAGTGGTACCCGGTGGGGTCTTCTGCTGTTGTAGCCCATCCGCCTCAAAGTTGTGCGTGTTGTGGCTTCACAAATGCTTTGCTGCATACCTTGGTTGTAACGAGTGGTTATTTCAGTGAAAGTTGTCCTTCTATCAGCTTGAAGCAGTCGGCCCATTCTCCTCTGACCTCTAGCATCAACAAGGCATTTTTGCCCACAGGACTGCCGCATACTGGATGTTTTTCCCTTTTCACACCATTCTTTGTAAACCCTAGACATGGTTGTGCATGAATATCCCAGTAACTGAGCATATTGTGAAATACTCAGACCGGCCCGTCTGGCACCAACAACCATGCCACTCTCAAAAATGCTTAGATCACCTTTCTTTCCCATTCTGACATTCAGTTTGGAGTTCATGAGATTGTCTTGACCAGGACCACACCCCTAAATGCATTGATGCAACTGCCATGTGATTGGTTGTGTAGATAATTGCATTAATGAGAAATTGAATGGGTGTTCCTACTAATCCTTTGGGTGAGTCTATATAGACACCATGATCACTAATTACCACCCAGTGAGAATTATTACCTAATCAACTAGTCCTGTGCGTAGTTATGATCAACCCAGAGTAGCCGGCTATATAACTCAGTGCCCAGAAGATGACGCACCAAACCGAAAATACCCGAATACACCAAATATAAACAAAAAACCACACAACACAGTTTTATGCCACAGTTCCTGGGACATCGTGACACTGTGAATGAAGATATACATTTCTATCAAAACATGCCCATTTCTGGATGTTCCAAAACATTGGACCAGCAGTGTATATACAGAATATTCTAAACTTTTTGAATACATTTTTCATTGCATTGATTTTGTCACCACTTCTCTATCTCGCTCTTATCTTTCTTAACACAGCAGAATTGCAGAAATAAAGAGATGAATGCTTCAGATTCAGCTAGAAACGTTTCACTCTCTGAGTATCTTTTCAATGAATACTTGTTTGTGGAGCAACGATTTAACACTGCCTGCTCTTCATTCAACCTCATCCTGGGGCTCCCCATCAATGTCTACTCCCTGTGGCTGATAGTGACCGGAGCTGGAGGGACGATTGCCTCTGATTTCTTTGCCCTCAACCTGACCATATCTGAAATCCTATTTTGTCTTTCTGCTATCTTGCATTTTATCTTGTTGAAAAGTCCTACAATAGTTGTCATGTACATCCTGTTCTTTTTTTATGGTTTCCTCTTCACTGGCCGGCTCCAGTTTCAGTGCTGTATCTGTGTAGAACGCTACCTGCCGGTGGTCCATCCTGTAATCTACCTGAAGTACAAACGCCTGAGATACAGGGTGGGCTGTTGTGGTGCCATCTGGCTGATGGTACTTGGGTCCTGTTTGTGCTTTATACTTGTGTTGAAATCATTTATATTCAATATTTTCTTTAGTGAGTTTCTGCTACTACTTTTGGTGAAGCTTTTCTGCTGCCTCTCAGTTCTCAGGGCACTGAAACGTCCCGGGCCGGGGGAAGGGGAGAAGGAGAGACAGGGATCAAATGACATGAAGATGAGGGCCTTCAAGATAATTTTGATTATCATGATGTCAATGATGGTCAATTTCCTGCCGTTTGTGGTAATGACACAACTTCAAAGTTATTTGAATGCTGGACAATTTGCATTAGCTATGAACATGTGCTACTTTGTCATTTTGATCACTGGGTATGTGCATCCGCTCCTCTACCTTCATAGGGCTGGGAAACTTTCATGTTTCAGAGGACACAAAAAATAGTAGAGAATAGAGCATAGTAGTATTTACATACCTTTGTCCAGTAGGCATACTACTACAAGCCAGCAGCTTAATTAATAACATTGTTACAACATGTGTGAAGCTTATAATGTTTTGATTGAATATCTGCTAGATATTGGTGATATTATATTATTTTAAGAATAATAGTCATAATGTTATTTCCGGTGTCCTGACAAAGGATGGGAAAACAAACTACATAAGCTGACCAAATATTTAATAATAGGAGATTTATTTTGTGTGACAACTTCTAGATGTATTGCACTATAATGTATTTACTGTGATTTTGATTGTTTCTACTTGGTTAAGGCTAAGTTTCTTTCATAAAATTTCACCCCATTTATGATGCAGTCTTATTTACTTCCTGTCAGCAACCTATGAGATGTTATAATTTTAAAAGGTTGTCATCATAAAAGGTTATAATTTTTCACTGAGAATCTGCCTGTTTTCATGGCGATATGTAAAAAAATTAAAACCAGGAAATTCGAACACGTGTATAATAATAATAACTAGAATGTATATTTCCTAAAGAATTGCCTGTACATTTTCCTGCTTTTATTTTGCAGTGGTAAAACACAATTTACCACTATGTTAGCATGGTTCACCATGAAATTTCATCTTCTAACATGGTTTACTATAATATATCATGTTGTAGTATGATTTACTATGATTCTAGCATGATTTACCATAGTTTACCATGCTTTACCACAATTTACCATGTTCAATAGGGATTTTACCATGTTCTAGAATGCCATTAGTTACTATAGTTTAGTCAAAGTCAAAGTTGTTTATTTGTCATATACATCGGAAAACATCACATCATCCTATGCAGAGAAATTATTTTGACAAGGCTCGACACATCTACACAGAGGGCTTAAAAAGGTTATATACAATATAAAGAATTTTTTAAAACGATAATAATAATATTAACAAAATACACAATGTACTGAGCAGTGGTCCGGAGAGTGTACGATCGCAGAAGTAATAAATATTACAAAATATGGCATGGAAAATTACTTTTAAAGGTGCATTGAGTTCAGATTTAGAGTGGATAAAGTGACCAGAGAATGTCAGAGCTCAAGAAATGATTTGTGATTTGTGATCAATGTTCCATGTTTAGCAGCCGAATGGCCTGCGGAAAGAAACTGTTTTTTAATCTGGTAGTCCGTGTCTTGATGCTCCGGTAACGTCTCCCAGATGGCAGCAGTGAGAAATGGTCATGGCCTGGATGGCTGTGGTCTCTTCGAATGTTCTGTGTTTTCCTCAGGCATCGCTTGTGGTAGATGCCTTGCACGGAGGGGAGACAGCAGCCTATGATGCGCTCCGCTGACTTCACCACCCTCTGAAGGGCCTTACGATCAGCAGCGGAGCACTGCCGTACCATGCTGTAATGTAACCTGAGAGGATGCTTTCAATGGTGCACCTGTAGAAGTTTATTAGAATCCTGGCAGACCAGGTAAAAAAAGTATATTTAAATATACTTGAAATGTATTTTATTTATCCTAAATATACTTCTAATATATTATTTTGGTATGTATATTTAGAAAGTATACTTAAAATATACTTAAATATATTGAATACATACTTATAGTTAAACATAAGTATACTAGAAGTATAATACTGGAGTATAATATAAATATACTTTTTTTTTACTTGTATGCCAAACTTCTTGAGTCTCCTCAGGAAGTATAGGCGCTTTTGGGCAGTTTTTGTTGCCGAGCTTGTCTGACGGGTCCATGTGAGGTCGTCACTGATGAACACACAGAGGAACTTGAACTCTGGAACTCTCTCAACTTCAGCTCCATCGATGTGTATGGGGGCAAGACCCTCCCTCTGCCATTTCCTAAAGTCCACTATCATCTCCTTAGTCTTGCTGACATTGAGAGAGAGGTTGTTGCTCTGGCACCAGGTAGCCAAGGCATTTACCTCCTCTCTGTAAGCGGTTTCATCATTGTCGGAGATGAGACCTAGGATGGTTGTGTCGTCAGGAAACTTTATGATGATGTTAGAACTGTGTGTGGCCACACAATCATATGTGAACAGGGCATACAAGAGGGGACTGAGTACGCAGCCCTGTGGGGCTCCGGTGCTTAGGGTCAGTGCGGAGGAGGTGAGGTTGCCCATTCTCACCATCTGATGTCTGCTCGTTAGGAAGTCCAGGATCCAGTTGCACAGGGGGGTGTTAAAACCCAGGGTCCTGAGCTTGGGAATGAGCTTAGCAGGAACAATAGTGTTGAATGCTGAGCTGTAGTCCACAAATAGCATCCTCATGTATGTGTTCCCTTTTTCCAGATGGGAGAGGGCCGTGTGTGCCGTTAGTGCGATGGCATCATCTGTGGATCTCTCGGGTGCAAATTGTAGGGGGTCCAAGGTGTCCGGGAGGGCGGCGCAGATGTGGGTTCTGACCAGCCGCTCGAAGCACTTCATGATGATGGAGGTCAGTGCTACTGGGCGGTAGTTATTTAGGCAGGTGATGGTAGGTTTCTTTGGAACCGGGACAATGGTGGCCTGCTTGAAGCAGGAGGGAACTACAGACTGTGTTAGGGAGAGGTTGAATATGGTGGTGAATACCTCCGCTAGCTGGTCAACGCATCCTCTTAGAACACGGCCTGGAATGCCATCTTGCCCTGGAGACTTCCGTGGGTTTACTCTTTTAAAAGCTCTCCTTAAATCAGCCATGTCCAGGGACAGAGTGCAGTCGTCTGGGTTCTCAGCTAGCTTCTCAGGGGTGATGTTGGCCACCTCAAACCGTGCAAAGAAGGTGTTGAGCTCGTCAATTTACCATGTTCTAGTATGATTTACTATGGTTCTAGCATGTTTTACCACATTTCACTATGGTTTACCATGATTTACCATAGTTTACCATGATTTACAATGTTCTAGCTTGATTTACCATGATTTAGTCAAGAGCCAACCTCCATCTCTATACAATGATCTGATGCAGAGATATAGGCCTTGCAAAATGGTTTCTAGGGTACTCTATTTGGTTGCTAGGGAGTGGCTTGGCAGCTGCCAATGATGAAACTTCAAAGGCTGCTTGTCAGTATGAATTATGTTCCAAAAAGAACCTGTGATAGGCGAAATCCGTGAAGTAGTAACCTTTATTTTTTCATAATACATTGAAACCAAAAGAACAAAACCTTTTTACAGGTCCAAGCATTTGTTTAACAAATAAAAGTACTGTATAAACGTTTTTTTTACCAATAAACTACTGTACTGTAAAATAATAATTTGAATCATCAATAAGAACTGAAGGCTTCAAATTGCGGAGATCAGCACCGCCCCACCGCAACCCGAGTCATTGGATTAGAACGGGAGGGAAATGATAATGAAAAAAAATACAAAGTACAGTAGGACAAATAGTGACTCACGTGTATTTCACTGCTCTTCTGACTGAGCCGCTGCATCCTGCAAATCCGTGAAGCAGCGAGACTGTGAAAGGTGAACCGCGATATAGCGAGTGTTCACTGTAAACCAACTTCCATGCCTCTGTGACATTCAGAATGCAAGATACCCCTCTTTGGATTTGGGTTGCTATGGTAATTGACAATAGTTGCTAGGGCATGGCCAAGAAGTGTTGAGGTGATTTAGGATTGGCTGTTTGCTGCCCCGAGTGAAATGAGACCACCCTCATTTTTCTATGAGACTTCTAGTCAAAGATATGCCTTTGAACTCTTTCAATGTAAGTCTATGGAATTTGTTGCTATGATGCTCTAAAGGGTTGCTAGGGCGTAGCTTCACAATGATCCTGAGAGACTGATTGGTTGTCTGAGTGAAATGAGACTGCCTCTTTGTCATGGGCCGTCCTTCACCATAGTAAGTAAATGGGAAAACTTTAGGAAGCTCTTGCCCCCCAGGGGTGCAACTTTTACCCCAATTTCACTGTTCTGCAAAATCCTTGCTCTGAGCTATGACTCCACAAAGTTTGTTGCAATGCAAAGTCTATGGGACTTTTCTGCCCACCTTTTTGCCCCTGGGCCAAACACAGCCTGATCTCTCAGAAGTCTGTGAAACTGGCATGGAGTCTGAATCCGTGGCAGTTTCACGGAATGGGACCAAAATCTGGGGCAGTTTCACAGAAAAGTCAGCGATGGGCACACAGTGTGACCTTGCTGTTAACTGATCTAAGCCTTACCCAAACCCCTTGCTGTTAACTCTATGTAAAATGTATTATGTCATAATGTATTGTTTGTAACCATGGTGATAGTGAGGAAAAACAGGATAAAAAAGCATATTTGCAACACGTCTGCATCGCGCTGGAATAGAAAGCAAAATAAATGCAAGGTAGCCACATGGATTCGAACTTGCAATCTTTGTTATGTGAGCCGCATGTTTTTATGCCTGCCCACCGTCCCCAACCTACCAAACTGCAAAATCTATGCAATTTACACTCTGCTACGTCATCATGCAATTCCGTGAAACTGCGACGGATTTAGAAGTTAAGGATCCCTGTTTATTTCATGAAATTTTCTGCCATTCCGTGAAACTGCCACAGAGTTTGAAGTTAAGTGTCTGTGGTAGTATCACAGATTTCTGAGAGATCACGTCGGGCAAACATTGTACCCCCAATTCCTTATAAGTCATAGCACATCTCTTCTTAATAATCCACACGATTTGACGCCTCGCTCATGAAGAAAATAAGTATGAGCAATAGCAATAGTGAGTGCCTTGCCCTCGGCAAGCACCCATACTCACCTCTCCACCTGATAGCTGATGTGCGGTAAGCATTCTGGTGCAAAATGACTGCCGTGCATCACCCAAGTGAATAGGTGAATACTGAATTTGTATTGTTTAACTTGAATAATTTAATTAAAAAACAATTTGAAATTGAATTTATTAGTTTGAAACTGAATTACAATAAAGTTAAAACTGAATCTAATATTTTGAATGTGAATTCGGTTGCACTGAAAATTCTAATATATATATATACTTTAACATTCAGTTCTCACATTTCAAATTCAGTTCAGAAATTCAGATTCGCTCAAAAAATTCAAATTCAGATTTTTACTGGGACAGACATCCAGGGCCTTAAGGAAAAGCGATTGAGTGCCAATGCACAAGCTCGTCCACAGACTCCACACAAGGCTACCGCATCATTTTTCACCATGTCAAATCATGTCCAAAGGCGACAGGTTTGTATAAACCTACATAATATAAGACAAAACTTTACAAGCTATACAAATGATAGCAGGACTTTTAGATCTGAAAAATGTGGCACAGTGTACGTGCTTAAATGAAAGATTTCGGACCCAGCCATATTTCATTAACTTGCATACTCAGACCAGGGCTCGGCAATTATGGCCGACGGAGCAACTAACAAAAACTACGTGGTACCAGGTAAATTTGCCCAATAGAAAAGCTGAAAATGCGAGCCGTGTAGTCGAGTTGTGTTGTTTTGTAGCAATGGAAATGCTTTGAAGGCGAGTAGATGCGAGGCGGGTAGATTTGAGCAGGTACAGAAATCTGACTCCCCGGACAAATCCAATATGGTCCAGCTGCGGCCTGTAGCCACTCACGCCACGCCCCCCGCTCACGCCAAGCCCCTTGGCTAACCTTGCTAGCTAGTATGTACTGTAGATACTGTAGTAGCATGACATAATGATTACATCTCCTTGGTTGTCTAAATACATCCATCGTTTTTTTTAGATAAGCATGTAAATGATAAGGAACAATTAAAACATAATGTTTGACGTTAGTGAATATGCTTAGACAATGAAACTGCGAGTTCATGAGTTCGCCAAGTATACCATTGGATGTATTAAGAGAACGAACTATACTTGTGCTCATGAACACGCAGTGTTGCTACCGGTTGCTATGACAACACAAACAAACTGTCGCCGTTCACTACAGTAGCGACATACTAGCTAGCGCTAGCTACTAAGGTTATGGTACTGATCCACTTTTCCGACACGACTGGAGCGTGGTGTCGGGTGTTGTTGCAAGGCAACCCTCCATTCGTACGTTGATGGGTGTTCCTCAAATACAGCTGCGGGTCACAGCCACCATCAGTTTCTCCATTGATTCACCGCAAGCCTTCCCCCGTCTCCTCTGTGCTCTACTTCTATTGGATAGTCGCTTCGCGTTCAACTGATTCATTTGCATAAAGCTGGGAATTTTCATATTTTCTGTCGCGCAACATTTTCTCAAATGCAGTGCTGCCTTCCCGGGATGCTATGCGGGCACGTTGAAGTCGTGTGATGTCACCCATAGGATTAGAGCGAGATGCGACGCGACAGAAGTGTAGCACGGACAAGTGGATCAGTACCGTTACCCCACAGTCACACGAGCGACAAAAGACAAGCAACACCACTTACTTGGTGGGCGTTTCTGTTTTGATACTAGCATGACGTTGGCTAGTATCTGCGAGAGGTCTTAAAAGTTACTTCAGAGAGATTGTCAAGTCACAAAAACAATGTATTTTTATTTAAAAATATGTATTTCTCGATAGAAGTAACAAAATATATGAGATAAAATGCCAAATATATCAGATATATACAGAAATACGATGTCCTGAAGCGTTTCGCCATCTTGAATTGTTTTCTTCGACTCGAGCAACCAACGTATACGTCACGCTGCCTTCACTCCAATTGGCAGTCGCTTTGTCGCATCGCTCAGCATTTGCATAAAATACACTTCTTGTCTATTTTTGCCCCGCCTTGCTCGCGACAGCGCTTGCGAGCTGAGAAACGGCCACTTGCGTTGAAAATGAATGGTAGCTTGTCTCTTTGTCGCTGACTTTTGTCGCTCGTGTGACTGTGGGGTTAGTCAAGGGGCTTGGCGTGAGCGGGGGGCGTGGCGTGAGCAGGGGCGTGGCGTGAGCGGCTACAGGCCACAGTTGGACCCTTCTCGACAAATCACAAGCCCCTTCGCGTGAACGTGCCTTCCACATTATTAATACGCACTGAAGCAACAAGCGAGTTTAAACACACTTCCTTTGTCATATCCATTTATTGATTGATTTTTCATACAGCAAGCAACCAGATCCGGCATGGAAGCTTTGGCAACACTTAAATAAATTAATCGATATCAAACAATACTTAAATGAAAATTATATCACCTTCAAATAATATGGCAAATTTTTAAAGTTTGATTAAAGAAAACATTCCATTCTTTTTGGAATGCTTATTCAGTTAGTCACTTTCTTACCACAGTTTTTTTCCCCAAATAAATGGCACAGTACACAGAAACAACACCTGGAGTACACTGAGCCTATTACAAAGTACAAAAAAATACACAGTGTGTACATGGTTGTATGCACATGTCTGCTTCATACAGCAGAACATAATATAATTTTCATTAAATACATGTCAGCAAGTGTTTACAGCAACTCATCCTGTAGACTACCTGCAAAAAGCACAAGTGTTTAGATTCAATATGAAGTAGTGTACATAGGGGAGTATGATTTTGGCAGCACAGCTATTTTAATTGTATATCCATAAGCAGTACAAGATATAAATCATGCTTTTTGGGGCCTTAAGGTACCGGAAAATTACTATTAATTAAAAAAAAAATCTATTATATTTTAAGATGCAATTAAGCAATAAAAAAATGCATTTGCCTCAGTTTATTATTTACAATATACAGACATGTATTTGATGAACTCTATATAAAGCCTACCTTAATGAAAAAAAGGTTAAATAATATTATTTTCCTACGAAGCACCACGTGTTTAACACACAAAAGTTAACACTTTAACAGTTTTGTATTGACAGCTGGTAGCTTCATATTTGAATTTTCAGTGCAACTGAATTCATATTCAAAATATTACATTGTTTCAACTTTATTGTAATTCAGTATCAAACTAATAAATTCAATTTCAAATTGTGCTATTCAGATTTAGTTTTTAAATTCTATCATTCAAGTTAAACAATACAAATTCAGTTTGTGGTGGCACAAATGTCTGCCCATAAGGTGAGTAGTTATATATGAACACTCTACACTCATCAGCTATTAGGTAGAGAGGTGAGTAGTTATATATGAACACTCACCACACATCAGCTATCAG
>JACXGM010003636.1:0-23359 GCA_016801145.1 Umbra pygmaea
TAAATATTATGATTTGTTTTATTATATTTATAACAAATATTGGTATAATAATAATATTAAGAAGAATAGATATTTTTTTATGTAGGTTTTCTATTAATTTTATCTACTTTCTTCTGTATTTTTTTCTATCAGTGTTAAGCAGGAACTCCAAGTAATAATTTTGTTGTGTGGGTTGCTCTGTACTGTATGTCCATGCATGACTATAAAAATGTGACAGACTTCTTTCACATTGTCATTATGGGTAATTGTTTGTAGAATTTTGAGAGAATTAATTAATCTAATCAATTTCGGAATAAGGGTGAAACTAAACAAAATGTGGAAAAAGTAAAGCGCTGAGAATACTTTCCGGATGCACTGTAATTGACCTTTTCGACCTATATATTTTCATAACAATCACTTTTATTGACACAAAAGATGTGTGTCAATGTGACTAAAATGGATTCCTCTGCCTCATTATCCCTCACTAACAAATACCTCATGTGTTTACCCCCATCCTAAGATCCCCTCCCTCAGTCACAGTGTCATCTCCCAGACCAGCTTCAGGGCAGAGTACAAGACCTCCGGCGGACCCACTGTCTTCCAGAAGCCAGTCAAGTTCCAGGTGGATATTGCCTTCTCCGAGGGAGAGAGGGAGCGAGAGAAGGAGCGAGCCGAAAAGGAGGGCAAGAGAGAGACGGGCATCTACAGTGTGACCTTTACCCTCATATCAGGCAAGTGGAGCTGGGAAAGGACATGTGAAACTCTCATTCTACTGCTGCTAGTGGCTTATTGACGGTATGTGGTTGGTTATTTATGGTGGATTTCAATGGTACAGTTCCATGTAAAGTTGTTCAGGTTTGGTATGTTTGGAAACTTCTGGTATACAGTAAGGGCTGAAACTATTTGGACAGGGACACAATTGTCATTATTATTGCTCTGTATGCAAATGCCTTGGGGTACGTGTGTTTCTTTGCAGGTCCTAGTCGCAGGTTCAAAAAAGTGGTGGAGACAATTCAGGCCCAGCTTCTCAGCTCCCACGATCAGCCAATGGGAGTCTCTGGTGAGTGACATCTCCCCTGCTACTCACATACATCCAGCTCAGACTAAGCGATGCACGGGTTGAACTTGAGGCTTGTTGTTTAATTTGTTTGTAGACTATTCTAATGCTAAATGTTTATGCCCTGTGCTAGCCACTGCGGCACTTGCCTGTTATTTTTATTTATCTCAGACTAATGTTTACAAAATGGTTAAGGCAACAAGAAAGGTATATGTACATATATGTACTGTAATATACATTTCATGATTCAGAAGACATAAACCAACATTGGGAGTTGCTGCATTGAAGAAAGGCTTTACTTTATATTAATCATTTATAGAGAAAATAAATGTTTGCATATGTTTACAGGTATATAAGTACCAAAAACTTTTTCCTCACAATCTTCTGCATTTTTCACAAAAACTGACACATTTCCTCCTAAATTACCGAGATGATGTATTATTGCGTAATACTGCAATTTCCAATAATAATTCTCTTTTTAGTTCCAGTAAGTATAAAACACATTTCCTTTTCTTTTTATAAATTTTGTTTTTACATATTTCCTCCTTATATAAAAACTTCTATAAATAAGCAAGACACTGAAATAAAAAACATATTCAGAAAGAAATTATAACTCCATAACTTTCTCCTTCCAAGATCCCTTCCCAGACGAGAAGAATGTCCGGACTCACGGGACCCCCACCCGCCAGAACTCCCGCCGCTCCGAGGGTGGAGGCGACCGGTGCGAGTGGGGAGAGCGAGGCGATGGAGGAAGCATCGGAGGCAGTGGGGGCGTCCTGCAACGCAGAGGCTCCGGCAAGGAAAGGACCCGACTACTGTCCTCCAACGGAACACAGTCGCAACCCTAAGAGAGCGAACGAGAGATCAGTCAGCGAGCAGGTGTCTTAATTTAACTGAGGAAAAAAAGAAGACCGATATTCATCAAACAAAACCTTACCTGTCAAAACTCATAATATAACTCTCCCCTGAAGATGATTCAAGATCTCAGCAAGATCTTTTAAGCTTGAACACAAGCTCACCTTTTTATCCCCACTTTTCACTTGTGTTTAAATCTACATTCATGTTGATTCACCGAATTGAGCAGGGATCCCATTTAGACCAATAATAAAACAAACAAAGTAACAGTTTTTCCGAATGGGAACGATAGATAGACACAGGACGTGAATCTTAGACAAGGGACATTTTAAAGTGCTAATTTGCATGTCATTATGTTAAAGGATATTTGATTTAGATAGCATAATATTCACTGCAATAACTAAAGCCAAAATATAAGGACAGTTTAAATGATTGTGTGGTGATTCTCAACAATTACATCCCCCTCCAAACACACACTCCTCTATTCCCCTGCAGCAATACGGAAAAGGACCCTCTATGACCTTGACGTGCCCAACATTGTATGTACATTTTACTCAAATGGTGATGGAAACATGAAACATGTAGAATGCTTATTATCACAGACCTCCCATTTCAGAAGATAGAACCTGCTGCCAATTCAGTCAATGAGTTTGACAATACCTACAAATCTGTTTTAAAAGCAAGAAATTAGGTCCTTAAAAAAGGAATACCAACATTGTCTTCTTCTGCTGTAAGGAAATACAAATTAAGCTAAGTGAATGTGAAAAATATTTTTTTATTTAGGTTTAGTTGAGTCTTTATTGATTTTGAGGATTTTGAAACTGTTGGCGAAGCTATAGGAGAAGGAAAAGACATCAGAAGGAATTGGCATCCTGGAGATATCTGCTCCAGTATTTGAACCGGGAATCCAGACCAACGGAAAATAGGGATGAAAGAACAAAGTTATCATGGATGTGTTTGTAATTCTTTTTGTAATTTCTTTTTACTCAGAGACAAACACAATGTAACCAGGATTTATGCGTCGTCGGAAAACCTTTGCTCTGAAGAAAAATATTTTTGATTTGAAGAGAAATATGAATATATATAAAAAAACATGGGCAAACATGGATTGGACTTCCGTAGTTTGTCCTGGGCTCAATTAGAAGTGTGTGCATTACAGATCTATGGATAGGACAGACTCCATTTGCGCTCTGTGCTTGTTTCATATCACCACAGTATTCACATATTGACTCCAAATCATAGATCGGAACATTCATTCATTGATGAACATTTTCAAGAAGTTGGACTCAGAATATTGATGTATTACTCCTTGTTATCTAAGACTTAAAAAAGGCAAACAAGTGCGAGTCCTTCTGTCGTCACCAATGAGCCAAATGTTTCACCCTGTTCACCTCTCCTTATACCACCAATTGACATGCAGACGTAGCTTTTCTGATGATAATGTATTTCACCAGTATGGGTGATAGAAACGAGACACATTACCAACCAGTCTTCCTTGATGCACAATATGCAACAGATGCAGAATGTTTTTCAGAGAGATTCCTGTTCCTTGTTATTTATGTATGTTACTTATTTATTTACTGTATTTATTTGTTTATTTATTGAAAAAAATCATCACACATCCACAGGAATATATTACCAGCTATTTTTGCCAAAATTATCTTTAATTTATGTGTCTTTCTTGTGAAAATATTGTTTTAAACTTCTCACCAAATGTTTATTTGTTTCTATTGTATGAATTCATAAATTTCATGCAGAGTGGGTGCAGAGATCCACTCACTAGAAACAAAAAAATACGACTACAAATAGAAAACAAACACTATTTTCTTTTCCATTGAGAAGCGTTTTGCTGTGTGCACTACTGAAAATAAACCTATTGAGTCAGTAAATTTCCAGTTTCAGATTTAGCATAACACATTACAGGCAAATAGGTGAAAGGGACTCTCTTTAAGCATTCTGTATTTAGTGAATGAGCCTGCAATCAGCAAATTGTAAGCTCAACTGTCTGCAGAGACACATAGCAACCATCAGCATACATCCTTACATTTCCTTTCTGCCCATGTTTTTCATTTTGCTTTTTCTATGGCTGTCATCGTCAATTTTAAACATTGTGCAGATCACAACTTCAGAGAGACCACTGCAAGTCTACATCACCGTTACTCACCTTATGATTGTTCACCGTCTTCTTCATGATCAACTCAGTTATCACCACTACCACAATCATTATTTATCATCCTTACTGTAGCTAAGATTGTAAACTATTCTCCATTCCTAAGGATCAGTAGAATAAGGTGTTTAAAAAAAGAAATGTCTGTATCATAATTTAAATATAAAAGTGCACTATTATAACTTGCCTGTGATTAAAAAACGAACAATTATGGTTGAATTGATGGTCAAAATAGACATCCACCTTATTGTTATAATTATAATAAACTATAAAATTGTGTCTGTTGTTTCTATTGAGTTTCTAGATCTTCCTGATTGAATTTGTTCTTCAGTTAGAAAGTGTTTAATTTCTTATACTTCACGTTTATTTGTCAGTTTCAAAGAAACGCCAATGTGAGCGTACAGTGAACATCTTACCCATGTTTGTTTACACAACCACCGGTAGGAAGGCGTTTCCCCTGTCATCATAGGCGTTCCTTGGGCTTGTGAAATGTGAGCCAATCGCATTTTAATGCGCTGAATAGATACCATCGATGCCTGCGCACAGCAGCCCAGTCAAGTAATAAAGACATTTGGATGCTTGCAAAGAGGAAGGGCTCGACGTCAGGGAAAGTAGTTGTCTACTGCCTTCTCGAATTTTCGGTTTCTTAATAGATTTCAGGTATGTTAATGAACTGTCTTTACATGTGATTGGTCCTACTTACATTAGCCAGGTCATACGGTACTCGTTTTACTAAGGTAATGGACTGATCGCCTGGGTATCATACCGTTGATAGACTGGGCAGGGCGCTGTCTTCATTTGTTTCCTAGCTACAGTACTGTTGCTAATGTTAGCTAGCATTGGAGGTAGTTAGCTGGCTGAACTGGAGCCTGTGATTATACAGGGTTTATTTAACTTGGAGGTTTGTAATGATATGCAAATATTTTAGTGTTTTAAAATGTTACAGTACACTATATAAACCATTGCCAAATCGATATTTTAAATTAAATTTGATTGTACTAGTGTACACATTGAGCTAGAGCATTAGGTAGCTAACTAACAGGTAGGCTAAGTCAGTGTGGACAGATGAGATGCACATGGTTTTGGGCTGCGTTTAGAAAGGCTGCAGTGGTGTCTATCAGGTTTAAATGAATGTTGTAGTCCCCAAACGATGTTATTGCTAGTATCCCTACAACACTGTTTTGTTTCTAGATTGGTTTTAGCTATTGCAACACGTTAGGTTGAACATGCTTATGTTAGGGAGAATGTAGCCATATGTATTTTTGTCTATGATAATTCAGTGTAATTTGCTTCGGTTACAGTAGGTGAATAGATAGGTTCATCCACTGACACACGTTTTAGCTTCCTTCAGTCTGTCTGTATGTTTGGCTTACAGCTGAACCCCAAAATGACATTTTTCTCTTTAAACAATGGCTTAGTTGTTAATGAACTTGGTCATGAGGCTGTTTTTAACTTTCTGTTTCTGACAACGGAAGATGTCTAGAACTTGGAATGTAAGAACTACAACACAGAAAACCAATCTGGTTTTGGTTTCAGTTGTAAAACGATCTGGGTAAAAAAATGAATTGAAATGCAGCTATTTTATTGCACTCTAATGAGAGTATATTTATATATATTTATTTTGTATACAAGCAACTAAAAAATATATAGTTATGTATTCAAAATATGCTTGTATACAAAATATGACTTCAGATCACGGGCCTGAACTTATGTGGTTAATTTCTCTACTTTATGATCTACAGTCAATGTTTATCAAAAACTACTGTATGTCATTGGTGCACTTTTGCAATCTCTTCATCGTAGGTCTCTGTAAATTATTTGCTTAAGTTAAGCATTTCCCTAGTATTTACAATGGAGGTGTGCCTTCCTTGGTGTGGTTCAGTTGTAAAAGTTATCATATTTTGTGTTTTAAATGTGTTACTGTTTCAAACAAGCAGTAGGTGGAAATGACATGAAATCATTTGTAAGCTCTCGCTGTTCCCTCGGTGATGCTTCATCTGGTTGTAAGAAACAAAAGTCGGTAAATATAAATGCATGCTAATTGGGAGTCAATGTGTCAACGTCTACACATTCAACCTCTTCGTTTTTGTCTAATTTTCTGTAAAAAAGTTCCAAAAAAAATGTGTCCAACAAAATGTTTCCTTTAGCTAGGTAGATATTTTCAAACACGGAACACACGGGTACTTCTGGTGCCAAATACCTTTTCTAATCTAGTCTGTCTCTCTCTGTTAAAGGCCATCTTCCATGAAATGATAGCCTAGCTTTAGTTGACAGTGGCACACACCTGACAGGTTTGACTTGGCAGCTAGGGCACTTGTGATTAAACAGTCTGTTATGCGATAAGATCCTCTTTTGTTGACTGTTTGTCCCTATACACACGCCTGTGGTAACAGTCACCTTTTACCCAGTTTACACCCATGCCCTACTCTCACTCTACTATTCCCTGCTGCTCGTCTCATCTGCTTGCATAGTAGTTTTCATCCATCTGTGTTGGTGGATGGAGGGATGAACAGGGAACCTTTTGTTTGAACTGATTGGAGCTCAAGCATTTCCAGGCATCTTATCTTTTATTGTGGATCACACTAGATTTGTCTTTTGAAAGCATTTGGCTACTGTAGTTACGATATGTAAATAACCCAATAAAAAAATTCCCTATCAGCAAATAAACATGGCCTTAGATATGGAGAGTTAAAGTGTTCTCATACTAGATACCCAAGCCTCCTATATTCAGTGGGATCAAGAGTTGGCAAACTGATATACGATACATGTTGAGTAAAACACAGGGCAACATTTCCCACTGTTGAATCCGTCTGTTACTGGCAGTCAGTGTTGAGCCTAACAGAAGGTGTTATTAGGCTGTAGTGAAATAACCAGGGTTAGAATTCACTAACCTCACGGTAGTTCCTGGCATGGGACATGGCCTGCTGCATCTGTCAGTTCTCTTGAACAAAAGTGTGGCTGTGTCACTAAAATGTGCACTAGTTTGAGTTAGACTTATGGTACCTTACTGCAAACAGTGAACTATCCTGTATTCATGAAAAGGCGTGGGTGAGGCCTGAATAGACACCACATACTGTAGGAATGTCTGCCTGTGACCTATAGGAATGTGTTTCTACAGTATGTTCCCCAGGGCATGATTGATTTTGAGCCTCTGAAAATACCAATCTGTTTTGTGCTCAAATGTCGGGCTCGGACGAGACCTACTTGTTCGACCATGTCAGTCAACATCGCCTTTCTTTTAGTCAAAGGCTTTGTAATGTCAGCCAGTCTTCTCTGACAACGTCCCTGATGGTGATCGATTTAAACGAAGGGAAGCAGCTTGCGCCGATGTGATGAATGGGAGAATCTCAGCAAACAGAGCGTGAACAGGGAAACAAACTAACCCCCACCCTGACTGTGTTTTGGAAAAATCAGAGGGATGGGCCAAAACAATTTGAGCTACGAATGCCTGGTCTGAAAATCTAGCTTTTTGAAAATTATCTATTAAAGATAAAGTAAAGAACAACATTTTGGGTAGGGGTATGACACTTGAGTTAAGCACATAGGGCATTTACAAGTTTATAATGCTAAAGAATCAAGGGTTATGCCTATTTACACACATTAGTCCAATGTGCTGCATTTATAGCTTTACTACCATGCTCTATGCCAGGGGTGGGCAAACTATGGCCAGCGGGCCAGATGCGGCCGCCGGGTCCTTCAATCTGGCCCGTGATGCATTTGAAAAAATTATTAAATCCTTCAAAGTTGATTGACGTTTGAGACCTCTCCGGAAGCGTACAGGCTAGAAACAAATGCTTGGTATCGTTGGAAAGAGGGGCTTCTGCAAAATAATGAGGGGTTGTTAATCCATGTGGGTTAATGAAAGCCGGAGATGTCGCGTCTCTAAATTGGGTACTTTTCCCTGACCTTATTTTGGTTAACTAAAAACATTACAGACAGAAATCAGGAAGTGAAAATGACAAAATACCATTTCTGCAAAGAGGTAGGACATCACCCTGCACTAAAACAGAGGTAGGACATCACCCTGCACTAAAACAGAGGTAGGACATCACCCTGCACTAAAACAGAGGTAGGACATCACCCTGCACTAAAACAGAGGTAGGACATCACCCTGCACTAAAACAGAGGTAGGACATCACCCTGCACTAAAACAGAGGTAGGACATCACCCTGCACTAAAACAGGATATTGTTTTAAATAATTTAAATGGGAAAAATAAATACCAGGAAGTCAAAAGAAGGCATCTAGATGTATTTTCAAAAATGTCGCAGTGACGTCCCACAAAAAGGTTTTTGGGCAACTTACGGTGACTGAGTTGGGAATTACCGAACATGCTGAGAAGGTGTGGAGCTTCGATGTGGAGAAGTGAAAATATTTTCCCATGTCGGCCTGTACATTCTCACATCAAGTAAATGTTTATACATCACACCGTGTGCCTGAACAAGCGTACGCAAGCTTTTCATGTGTACGCAACATTTATACACAAGGCCCCTGGAACGTTATTTGAACTCACTTTACAAACTAAAATGCAACAAAACTAAATATACTGTAGTAAACCTGGCTGTAGGCTATGCTAACACAGTCAACAAGTGAGGCTGAGCTATGTTTCCTGCCCCTCCTCTCTCTGTTCTTCCAGGCATGGCTGAAGCCCACCAGGCCGTGGCCTTCCAATTTACTGTGACTCCGGAGGGCATCGACCTGCAGCTGTCCCACCAGGCCCTCAGAGAGATCTACCTGTCAGGCCTGCGCTCCTGGAAGAAGAAGTTCATCCGACTCAAGGTAGCAAACTGGTGTTTTCACAGATACATTTGAATGGATAATCTTGGGCAGACCTGGGAAAAAATGTGAATCCCTTTTTCTGTGAATAGAAGTTGATCTCTACATGGTACAAAGTCAAACATGCCATCTTTCTGCAACATTAAATACAGGATTATAATGATCATTACAGATTCTACTCAGTAAACAAATGCCAACATGACACATGCAAAAGTATGGGCACCTGGTTGGAACATTCTTAATTACTAAAACCCTGAAAAGTTTTTTGACTCATTAGGGCTTCAATGATTCAGGTGAAATCAGTTCCAGTATTTATCTACAGTATTACTTTGCAGTAACTCCATACCTTTTCATCTGTCAGACTTGGGTGGTTGTTCATCCTGGTTTCAACAACTATGGGCTCCTCTAAGCAGATATCTGAGGACTTGAAAACAAACTTTCTCAAAATATGAGGTTACAACAACTCAATGCGTCATGCTGCAAATTTCATCATATGAAATAAAGTTAATTTTTTTAAGTTAAAAAAGTAAATAAAGTTAAATGGAACAGTTCAAGTCAAAGCAAGATCTGGAATACCATTACAAATATCACCCAGACTTGTGTGTAATACGGTCAGGCCTGGACTACTGAACCCACAGGTCACTGCAAAGGACCTTCAGAAGAGTTTAGATGACACTGGATTTGTTGTTCACAGGTACAATGTACAGTGCATCTTTTACCAATGCTTTATAACCTTCTCCTCAGGGCACACCAGACGTTCCACAGTTTAGCTGTAGCGGCTGAACTAGCTCACCATATTCATTAATAAAGGGCAGATGAGTTAAATCAGGTGTGCTAGCTCAGATATGGATAATGCATGGAATGGTTGGTGTTCCCTGAGGAGGGTGTTGAAAAACACTGCCTTACACCAGCGGTTCTGAAATCTATCCTAGGGACCCCTAGCCATTCCATGTATTAGATGTATCCCAGACTTAACAGATCTGAATCAACTTGTTAATTAACTGACCATCCCTTACCTGCTTGATGCAGGTGAGCTAGTTCAGGACTAAAACACAATTGTGTTATCGCTGCAGGTCTTTAACCTCCACTGTCGGTTTCTGTTCTGAATCCATGTCTGTGACATTGCTCTGACCCTTAACTCTGACAGGCTCACTTTAGGCTCTAGACCAGGGGATTCAACTCTAACCCTATGGGGTCCGGAGCCTGCTAGTTTTCTGTTCTACCTCAACATTAATTGGACTCACCTGGTGTCCCAGGTCTAAATAAGTCCCAGATTAGAGGGTTGCAATAAAAAAGTGGAGTGGAACTGCCTTTGAGGTCCAGAGTTGAGTATGAGGGCTCTAGACTATCCCCTCAGCCTAGCTGTGTTATGGATGTCTATCCTAATTGCCTGGCGGCACTCCCTTGCTGGTATGTGTATTTATAATTATAATGGGGGCTTATGTTTGTCTTACCAGCTGTTGTTCTCTCTCTGACTGAAATGTGTCTGCTCAAGCTGCTATAGAGGGTAGACTACAGGACCATTCAGGTTTTTATTAGAATATGAAATGTACATGTTAATCCAATAAATCATCTGAGATTTTCCCTGTGTGATTTCGATGTCTAGCTTGATTGATACTTAACTTCTTACCTCTCCATATTGAGCAGTGTTGTAAGGGGTGAGTGAAGGACACGCTGTCCCCAGTGTTTTTGTGTTGCACACCTTGCAGTCACGTCACTACTTGCAGTGGAGTTTCTCCTCATTCATGATATCACCGTTCACTGGAGAACTAGTATAGGGAGAATCGCAAGGATATTTACAACTAGTATCACTGTACTAGGGAGAAGGATATTTTTGATGGAACTGTACAAAGAAATGTTAGTTTCAAATCCAGAATAATAACCATTCTGAGTAGTTTTGACTTTTTGTCTATTGGCATCTAAAATGTGAGGAAGTTCATAGGCCAAGTATGATTTGGTGAATTGAGCTTTCACTGTAAGGCAGGTTTATTGGTACAGTCTGTAGCTGAACCGAGTCTGTTGTAGTTGACCTGCAAACAAGCATACGTAGAACTACTGGATTGGGGAATGTTATCCTTGAGTCAATATTTGTTGAACACTAAACAGTTACTTTTATTTCCTCTCACACACCTGACTCTAAACAGACTCTGACATCAGTAAATCACATTGTTTTCACTGGAGCATTCAGGTTGTGTCAATACAATATATTTATTGCATACTCATCAGAATAAACACATTCTTTCAAAAGTTGTAACCAATTCCTGGCTGGTGCCGGCTGGCCATGATATTCGAGCTAGCTGAAAATGACTCTCTTCAGGATAATAGACTGAACCAAATCCATTGTTCTTGACTCTGAGATGTGTGATCGACAGAATTAATGTAGGTACCTCAAGTGTTTGCATAGGCTTTTCTTTCTGTCTTGGTCAGTGTCCTTCATGCATACCTCAGTCTCATGCTGTATATAAACCTGACCACTGCTGACCAGTTATTGAGTGCTGTGCCCTGCAGCATTCCAGTTCTATACTGTTTGAGTAAATATTTCTTCCAGGAGCCCACATGAGTATAGTGTCAATGCCAGGTCTGGTTATCAGTGTTCTAATTTCCTCTGTCCTAACCTTGAACTGAACTGTCTCACCTGGCTTTAGTTCTGCAGATCAAACTGTCATGTTGTGCCATTTGAAACCAGTGCCACCTAACATCTCAGAATAGAACATTGGTCAAAAGTTCTGAGAATAGACACACATTTGTCTTTATGCTTTGGCAAAACATGAAAGCTATGCATAATGTTTCAGTGAGATAATGGTCTGGGGCAACTCTTTTACAGTTGTATTGGTTATAGGAAAGGACTGTGAGTGAGTGGTTTCTGTTCCCCAGACCATCAAACCTTTCATCCAAATTTGTCTAATTAATGGTTGCCATGTCTAATTCAAGCCAACTCCTACTGGGCTCAAAGTTAAAGATGCACCTTCAAAACCTTTTCCGTTGAGCCATTCTTCTCGCTTTACACACTGCTCGCTTAACCAGGAAATTGGCTGGGATTAACATAATGAAATTAACTCTTCTCCAGCTAACAACCACAGTTAACTTGCAGGCACCTAACCGATGCTATGGAGTTACTAGAAGGAGATTAATGTGAAATTAATAGGAGTCTACTGTTATCTAGTTTTTAAGTTAGTTTTAAGTTATTAAAAAGTGTTTTCCGCCTTGGAGGCAGAAGTTATTTCATTGGTTGATTCAAAACTGAGGGCGGAGCTCACATGATATAGGAAATATGCACATGAGCATAGGTTTCTCAGTTTTTAATCATATCTAACCGTACACCTAACCTTAACTCCAACCTTAACCACACAAGTGTTAAAATGTAATCCTGTGCTCTATCTCACACACACACACACACACACACACACACACACACACACACACACACACACACACACACACACACACACACACACAGCTCAAATAAATAAATGAAACACTAAGAACACATCCTAGATCTGAATAAATGAACTAATCGTATGAAATATGTTCGTCTCCACAGTTGAATGTGCTGACAACAAAATCACACAAGAATTATCAATGGATATCAAACTTATCAACCCATGGAGGTCTGGATATGTAGTCACACTCAAAATTAAAGTAAATAATCACACTACAGGCTGATCCAACTTTGATGTAATGTCCTTAAAACAAGTCAAAATGAGGCTCAGTAGTGTGTGGGGCCTCCATGTGCCCCTATGACCTCCCTACAACGCCTGGGCATGCTCCTGATGAGGTGGCGGATGGTCTCCTGAGGGATGTCCTCCCAGACCTGGACTAAAGCATCCGCCAACTCCTGGACAGTCTGTGGTGCAACGTGGCGTTGGTGGATGTAGCTAGACATGATGTCTCAGATGTGCTCAATCGGATTAAGGTCTGGGGAACGGGCGGACCAGTCCATAGCAATAATGCCTTCCTCTTGGAGGAACTGTTGACACACTCCAGCCACATGAGGTCTATCTAGCATTGTCTTGCATTAGGAGGAACCCAGGACCAACCGCATCAGCATATGGTCTCACAACGGGTCTGAGAATCTCATCTCGGTACTGGCAGTCAGGCTACCTCTGGCGAGCACATGGAGGGCTGTGCGGCCCCCCAAAGAAATGCCACCCCACACCATTACTGACCCACCGCCAAACCAGTCATTCTGGAGGATGTTGCAGGCAGCAGAACATTCTCCATGGCGTCTCCAGACACTGTCACGTCTGTCACATGTGCTCAGTGTGAACCTGCTTTCATCTGTGAAGAGCACAGGGCGCCAGTGGCGAATTTGCCAATCTTGGTGTTCTCTGGCAAATGCCAAACGTCCTGCACGGTGTTGGGCTGTAAGCACAACCCCCACCTGTGGACGTCTGGCCCTCATAGCACCCTCATGGAGTCTGTTTCTGACCGTGTGAGTGGACACATGCACATTTGTGGTCTGCTGGAGGTCATTTTGCAGGGCTCTGGCAGTGCTCCTCCTGCTTGTCCTTGCACAAACGCAGAGGTAGCGGTGCTGCTGCTGGGTTGTTGCCCCAGGCCTCCTCCACATCTCCTGATGTACTGGCCTGTCTCCTGGGAGCGCCTCCATGCTCTGGACACTACGCTGACAGACACAGCAAACCTTCTTGCCACAGCTCGCATTGATGTGCCATCCTGGATGAGCTGCACTACCTGAGCCACTTGTGTGGGTTGTAGACTCAGTCTCATGCTACCACTTGAGTGAAAGCACCGCCAGCATTCAAAATTGACCAAAACATCAGCCAGGAAGCATAGGAACTAAGAAGTGGTCTGTGGTCACCACCTGGAGAACCGCTTCTTTATTGGGGGTGTCTTGCTAATTGTCTATAATTTCCACCTGTTGTCTGTTCCATTTGCACAACAGAATGTGAAATTCATTGTCAATCAGTGTTGCTTCCTGAGTGGACAGTGTGATTTCACAGAAGTGTGATTGACTTAGTTACATTGTGTTGTTTAAGTGTTCCCTTTATTTTTTTGAGCAGTGTATGCATGCATGCATACATAGTCATTTTAAATCAAAATTAAACTTAATGTGAGGTCCGCCCCCAGTTTTGAATCAACCAATCAAATGACTTCTGCCTCCAAGGCAGATCTGTCTGGAGAACACTTTTCAATAACTAAAAGTCCTATGAGCTTATAATCATTTAGCAGATGCTCTTATCCAGAGCGACTTACAGTAAGCACTGGGACATTTACCATAGAGCAAGTTAAGGTAAATATTTCATCACTGACATGCAGATTTTTTTTCAGTGAGCAGAATGTACTCATTACTGTGTTGTGGTTTCACCTAGCTTTAAAAAAATGTATTAACTTTCTGTAAGTTGCTCTGGGTAAGAACGTCTGCTAAATATTTAAAGGGGAACAATGACAACTCCTTAAGTTCCTAAATCATTTGACGGTCCCCCTCACCAGTCAGCTTTCTCAGTCAGGGAGAACAGGGTTGAGCCAGTGTGAGTGCTACGTCAATAGGCTATATGGGTCTGTGCAGATGAATTCAGTTGATACAACATTGTGAAATAACTATCATTTGTGTGAAAACAACATTATGAAATAACTATAATTTGCGTGAACCAAATGTTGTTTCACAAAATCCCAAAATTGTAAAGGCCGAATGCTTTTGGTACATAAAATATACATTTTGTAAAATAAGCCAGTTGCATGGTTTAAAACATGTTTTCACACCTCTCTGCTGACAAAGCACCTCACACACTACTTCTTGCTTTCAGTCTGCTGAGAGATTGTACAACTTGTAAAAAAAACAATGCAGACTTTCTAAATTCATATTATGCTCTGTCAATATGTTCTTAATCAGGGAGGACATCAGTTCATGCATATATAATTGATAGACTTGTAGTTATGCCTGGGCTGGATATTTCAACAAGACGATGACACAAAACACTGCTCAAAATCTACTCTGGCATTTATGCAGAGGAACAAGTACAATGTTCTGGAATTTGCATAATATATATATATAAAACCAATATCTGAAAATACACATTATGTCCAAGTTTCTTGTTGGATATTGTGAAATGTAGATTTTCCTATTATACTATTGTCTGTTTTTTGTATTGTTTAAGTTGATGTTTTCAACCTTTGGATCCAATGCTAGTTCCTAAATTTTACTAGGTCTAAAACAGGTTTATATATTTTTTTCAAAGTAAAAGGGATGTAGTGTAAAACATTTTGCGGCCGTTTGTGTTGGCTATCTTAAGACCAATCTTTTGTCTCCTCTCGCCCACAGAACAGTGTGATAACGGGCGTGTACCCGGCCAGCCCCTCTTCCTGGCTCTTTGTGGTCATCGCCATCCTGGCCACCATGTACACACGCTCCGACCCCTCCATGGGTCTCATTGCCAAAATCCAAGAGCACCTTCCCGTCAGGTAGCTAGCGCCAGCCTGTCACCATGCTCCCATCCGTACAGTGTTTATTTTGTCTCTTCTCCCATTCCTGTCTTCACGCTTTCCCACTTCCTATTTCCACCCCACCACGTTCAAAGTAAACGAGTAATGCCTAAAGACCCTATTGTTTGGCTGACTGAATTCAGACCGTTTCGATCGAATGTTTCTCTTATCTTGGATATTGTACTGAGTTAATTTAACAGTTCCTGCCTCCTGTCTCACCCTCCGTCCACCCCATCTGCCTCCTCTGTCCTCTCCCTCCCAGCCAGTCTATGAGTGCCCAGTGCCAGACAGTGTTGTCAGCAGTGCTGTTCAGCACGTTGCTCTGGCTCTCCCTCATCTTCACCATGCGCATGTGCCTCAAGCAGCTGCTCTCCTACCACCGCTGGATGTTTGAGCAGCGCGGCAAGATGTCAAACACTACCAAAGTCTGGCTGGTAAGTGCATCCTTAATCTGCTCCAGCAAATGAATGTTTCTGTCTCCTGTCTCTCTCTCTTGGTCTCTGTGTCTGTTTCTCAATTCAATCAAATGTATTGACATGGAAATATGTTGCTTACTTTGGTGGTGAAAATAAAATAAGAAATAAATAATTTTACCTTTCTTTGAAGGGATAGTTTGTCCCTGCAGGATATTTTGACTGAAATTCATCTTACGTTGGGTTGTGTCAATAGGTCCGTGGTGTCCTATTCTCGATCAGACAATCTTAACGTCTGCCCAGGCTGGAGTTCGTAGTATTAGCATTGTCCAAAATAATTCATAGAAACAGATCCTACGGTACTTGTTTATCAAATGCTTCATTCAGAGCAAAAACAAACTGGCAGCAAAATTATCCAAAGTAAACGTAGAAATCCACACACACATAGGTCACAGACTACAGAAAGGTTTTGCCATGACCATCCCAGCTCCCTGACCTAAACATCATAGAAAACCCGATGGATGATATATTTTCATTTAATTTCTTCTCATTTTGATATTGAATTCTTAATAGTTGAACCACATCAATGTGATGGTTTAGATTTTTTTATAGTTCCAATGTTTAAATAATAATTTAAATGAGAACATGTTTGTTTTTCAATGGGCCCAGTATTGCCTGATGTCAAATTATTATTCATAATTTGCTTGTAAGCGGAGCACTTCCATGTTTTACTGTGAGTACCCTGCGTTTCTACAAGTTGGACTGTTGTTGCATTTTGTAATTCCCAAAATTATTTGGGAATGGTTTGGGGGTTACTGTGCTGCTGCTATAGTCAATGGGAAAATGTTTTTCCAATTTAATTAAGACATCTTGAAGGAGAATGTAAGGCCATCTATCCACCTTTTTGGATATCAACAGAAGATTGGTGATGCAATATGGTGACGACCCAAAGCACAGATGTAAATCTCCAGTGTTGCTTCAACAGAAGAAAATGGGCGTTCTTGAGTCGCACAGTCAACCTTAACCTGATAGGCTTTCTGGAGTCCTGAGTTCAAGCTAATTGGAGTGCTGTGGCATGAGCGCAAGTGGGCGATTCCCACAACCCCTCCAAGAATATTGTTGAACTGAAACAGTTTTGTAAAAGGAATGTTGTTGGGGTGAGGCTATTGCTGCCAATGAAGGGTCAATCTTTATTAAAGGGTTCACATACTATTTCCACACTGCACTGTGAATGTTTACCCTGTGTTCAGTAAAGGCATGAACACGTATAATTGTGTTATTAGCCTGTCTATTGTGAAGTGTTCAGCACGAGGGCATTCTTCACTTCTCTACAAGCTCTCTAAATGTTGTGGCAATTATATGCATCATCATCATTTGCATAGAAATAAGGATTTTGTTTTCTGTTTTGTCATTTAGCTTGTAGTGTAGCAGGAGGAAACACGTACCACTGTTGGTCAAAGTAGATCTTTGGGAATCAATGTTACAAGTTATTTACGGTCTATAATGTGTGTTACAGACCCTGGTGCGCATTTTCTCAGGCAGACAGCCTCTGCTCTACAGCTACCAGGGCTCTCTGCCAAACCTGCCCGTGCCTGCAGTCAAGGACACAATAAAGAGGGTGAGACCACATTGTTGCCTTATGAAAGCTAACTGAGATGGAGTGAGGTTTGTAAGTATCGGGACAGTCAAAATTGCTATTTTTGCCGTACACTGAAGGCGGAATAAGATGAATCAAAGATTAATATGAGGCAATAGAACAGACTCATCTTTATTTCTGGCTGTTTCAACTAGAGCTGGGTGATTTATACCTTAAAACAATATATCGGTATTATTTGATGTTCCATTTTGGATTTTCATTTTACCTTGTATTGTTATTGGTGTAGTATCACCAGCAACACTAAATAAAAATAGCCTCTGAATGAAAGATGCCACTACTGACATGGGGGGAGAAGAAAGCCATGCAACTTGTTGTTGAAGTCAAGGCATAGAAGTGCAAATATGTCGGGGAAGGGGCTTGCTAGTTGAGCCATTCACCTCCAACAATGTGGGACAAATAAAATGTACCGTAGTTATCTGAACTGTGGAAGTGTCCCCAATGCTGTTTATATATTGACATAATTTGGTAAATTCTCATTTCATTTTGGCCAGCTATTATTACTGATAATCGTCAGGCAACATTGGCAACAAAAAAATGTGTGACTGGGAATACAGCAAGGTTGTTGGGCTACCACTGGTTGTACTACCTCTCTGAATTAGCCTATAGACAATAAAAATCTGAACCGCTTGTGTTCATAACTCCATCATTGATTGCATACAACTACAACGATTGTGAACTGACCAGCAGCTTATTTTCATTATAGAACAGCCTGATTTAACCCTCGTGTTGTCCTCCCCATGGCCATATACCTGTGGTCCCCTGGGGTAAAAAAAGACCCCATTTGGTTTGACTCTTATTTAAAGCATATAGTATAAATAATAAATAAATTCTGTGTTACACCTTTAGTCTTACTGCAGTCCAACAACAAATTTTTCCATTCGATTTGGAATTTAGGGCTAATAGTCCTCGTTTACATAAAAATATCAAAATGTTTTGACAGAAAAAGATTAAATTCGGGGTTAAAATGACCCCAAGGACAACACAGTTAATTGATTTGTAGCTACATATGTTCTATGGGGCAAGTCGCCTGCACACTAGAGCACACTACTGTCATGGTCATAAGTTTTGAGAATACCATATACTAATTTTCACAAAGTCTGCTGCCTCAGTGTTGATGATGGCAATTTGCACATACTCCAGAATATCATGACAAGTGATCAGATGAATTGCAAGTCCCTCTTTGCCATGAAAATGAACTTGATCCTAAAAAACATTTCCACTGCATGTCAGCCCTGATACAAAAGGACCAGCTTTCATCTTGTCAGTAATTGTCTCGTTAACACAGGTGAGAGTGTTGATTAGGACAAGGCTGGAGATCACTCTGTCATGCTGACTGGGTTAGAATAGCAGACTGGAAGCTTCAGAAAGAGGGTGGTGCTTAAAATCATTGTTCTTCCTCTGTCAACCATGGTTACCTGCAAGGAAACACGTGCCATCATCATTGCTTTGCACAAGAAGGGCTTCGCTGGCAAATATGTTGCTGCTAATAATATTGCACCTAAATCAACCATTTATCAGATCATCAAGATCTTCAAGGAGAGAGGTTCAATTGTTGTGAAGAAGGCATCAGGGCGCCCAAGAAAGTCCAGCAAGTGTCAGGAACATCTCCTCAAGTTGATTCGGCTGCGGGATTGGGGCAGCACCAGTGCAGAGCTTGCTCAGGAATGGCAGCAGACCTGCATCTGCACGTACAGGGAGGCGAAGACTTTTGGAGGAAGGCCTGGTATCAAGAAGGGCAGCAAAGAAGCCACTTCTCTCCAGGAAATACATTAGGGACAGACTGATATTCTGCAAAAGGTACAGGGATTGGACTGGTGAGGACTGGGGTAAAGTCATTAAAAGTAAAATCTCCAGTGAACAGTAAAACATCCTGAGACCATTCATGTGTGGGTTTGCTTCCTCAACCAAGGGAGTGGGCTCACTCACAATTTTGTCTAAAAACACACCCATGAATAAAGAATGGTACCAACACATCCTCTTGAGAGCAATTTCTCTTAACCATTCAATAACAGTTTGGTGAAGACCAATGCCTTTTCCAGCATGATTGCCAGTGGCCGGGGGAACAAAACATAAAAAATGTGGGTCTATGGTCAGGAAAATCCCCAGACATTAATCCCATTGGGAACTTGTGGTTGATCCTCAAGAGGCGGGTGGACAAACAAAACCCCACAAATTCAGACAAACTCCAAGCATTGATCATGCAAGAATTGGCTGCCATCAGTCAGGACGTGGCTCAGAAGTTAATTGACAGGACAGATTGCAGAGGTCTTGAAAAAGAAGGGTCAACACTGCAAATACTGAATGCTTGTAATTATACAGTATACCATAGTAACTACTGACAAAAAGATCTAATAACACTGAAGCAGCAGACTTTGTGGAGACCAATACTTGTGTTATTCTCAACTTTTGACTACAACCAGATTTGACAACAGTTCTTTGTTTCTTGGGACAAAAAATTGTTAATAAATTATTTTCGTTCAGTAATCGTATGTATTTTACACAATATAATGAATATCAGGATTTAAACTATCCAAAACATTTTCAATTTCTAAACTGAAAAAAAAGTTTTTTGGCATATTGCTAACATATATAGATATAGTGGCCATATCTGTCAGGTTGTTCTAAACTGCCACACATTTTAGGAAGACTCTTTGTTTACAGATTTTTTTTCTAAGTTATTTATTAGTATTCCTTTTTTCCTAATACAACTTTAACCAATAGTACTACTTATTTGCTTTCACTTTCATTTCTCAGAGCTGTATAAAACCATCAGAATTGAGCAAGGTTATAAAAAACAGGATACTATTAAATACCGTAAAATATAAAGAATTCTTTATCAGATATATATTAGTCCAGACCTAGTTTTACCAACTAAGAATAACAGCACTTTCAGAGTTCCATCCCAGTACCTATTGCGCTGTACTGCTTGGTTCATAACAGAATTATTATAAATCTCTGCAGTTTCTGGAGTCTGTGCAGCCGCTGAAGAGCCCGGAAGAGTTTGAACGCTTGACCTCACTGGCTGCCGAGTTTGAGAGCAGCTTGGGCAACCGGCTACAGTGGTACCTCAAACTGAAATCTCTCTGGGCCTCCAACTATGTAAGTCAACCCGGAATGTTTTTTGTAAAATAAATTTGGACAGTAGTCACTGACGTGTTATTCATCAATAGATTTGGCATGTTTTAAAGCCATGGGTGTGTTAAATATCCCATTAACATTGTAGGTCTTTATCTGAGTCCAATTTTGACCATTAATTTGAACGTTTAACCCTGGTTAGTGTTTTCAAATGGGACATTGTTCTACTTTTATTCCTACTGAACACGAGTAATGATGCATTTTATCTCCTTCAGGTGAGCGACTGGTGGGAGGAGTATATCTACCTTCGTGGACGGAGCCCCATCATGGTCAACAGCAACTACTATGGCATGGTGAATACAATGGACTAATACAACATGCAGAACACTGATGTTAGACCATTTAAGCCCTGCTTTCTGATAGGTCCCCTCGCTAGTCAATTGTTGAATGTCTCTCTGGTACTAGGACCCAAGGTGACCTGGTTTGTTCAGTCTGACAGCACTTGATGAACTTGAAGTACTGTCAAAGCTGAATTGCCACCTTGCATTGACATTGACAATACTTGTCTTATTTCTTTTGTCCGCATGTCCCACTAAGACTGCTTGGTTACATGCATGTGACACCTACTGCAATAATGAATGGTTAAGTGTCATTTGAGAACATTCTTAGACATTGTAATTTCCTACAGGACTTCTTATATGTGACGCCCACACCCATCCAAGCAGCTAGGGCAGGCAACACACTCCACGCCGCCTTCATGTACCGCAGGAAGCTCAACCGAGAGGAGATCAAGCCTGTGAGTTCAACCACCACTTGATCCTCCACCATTAACACATGACAGAGCCTGAACACCTACCTGGGTCATATTAACCTCCATCATTAACACATGACAGAGCCTGAACACCTACCTGGTCATATTAACCTCCATCATTAACACATGACAGAGCCTGAACACCTACCTGGGTCATATTAACCTCCCTCATTAACACATGACAGAGCCTGAACACCTACCTGGGTCATATTAACCTCTACCATTAACACATGACAGAGCCTGAACACCTACCTGGTCATATTAACCTCCATCATTAACACATGACAGAGCCTGAACACCTACCTGGGTCATATTAACCTCCATCATTAACACATGACAGAGCCTGAACATCTACCTGGGTCATTAACCTCCATCATTAACACATGACAGAGCCTGAACATCTACCTGGGTCATATTAACCTCCATTATTAACACATGACAGAGCCTGAACACCTACCTGGGTCATATTAACCTCCACCATTACCACATGACAGAGCCTGAACATCTACCTGGGTCATATTAACCTCCATCATTAACACATGACAGAGCCTGAACACCTACCTGGGTCATATTAACCTCCAACATTAACACATGACAGAGCCTGAACACCTACCTGGGTCATATTAACCTCCATCATTAACACATGACAGAGCCTGAACACCTACCTGGGTCATATTAACCTCCATCATTAACACATGATTGAGCCTGAACACCTACCTGGGTCATATTAACCTCCATCATTAACACATGACAGAGCCTGAACACCTACCTGGTCATATTAACCTCCATCATTAACACATGACAGAACCTGAACATCTACCTGGGTCATAATATCCCCAGGTAGTTTACTCAGGCTTGCCAGAAAGAAAAAAGTCTACCAGCAGAGGTTTTTAGTCATAGAGTTCGCTAAGCTTGCCACTCCAGCTAGTGTGCTAATGTTAGTAAACATCCAAATGTTAGCTAAAGCTGTCCTTCTGTTTGGTTTTGAACGGTAAAACTATTAAGCCCTATACTTAGGCATTGCATTGGCCTTTCCAACATCATGAATTACAGCAAATGTTTAATTCATAAGACCTGTCTCTATGGCTACTGTGTGAACATAACAGGTTTAGCACATTTAGTACATCAAACCACATTGACCTCATTTTGCATATGAACACAGCCAACCGAGGGTGAGCAACATCCCTGTTTTCATAGGGAGGAATTATTTTTGTAGGTATTTTTAAATCCTAACCAAAATTGTAAAGATGTGGTAAAATTTACCTGTTTGTTTTTGAATATTTTGTTTGTGCTGGTGTGTAGAGACCATGGTCGTGTGTGTGTGTGAGCTTCATCAATCCATTCCTCCAGTTTGTTTTAGTTCCCTCTGTGAAAAAGTTAATTTATTTTTTCCCAGTTTTCCATTCCCTTCATTGTCTCATATACCTCCCCATCTCTCTTCTCTTCCCCAAATTCTCTTTCTGGTCCCTCTCCTCCCTCACTCTCTCTCGTCCCTCTTGCCCATGCCTCCCTACCCCTCCCCTGTTCCTCCCCCAGAGTCGTGTTCCAGGCACTATCATTCCTCTGTGTGCAGCTCAGTGTGAGAGGATGTTCCACACCACACGCACTCCTGGAGAGGAGACCGGTAAACACACACACACACACACACACATTGCATAATTTGTATTTATCAATATGCAATTTATACTAAGTAGATGTGAAATACATTAGTCACATTTGAAGAACACATTTACACAGACCCAGTGCTTCACTAGCACTACTGGTATTCCCCCACCTAAAACAGGGAACTCTACACAACAGGTCCCTGCAGGTTGGTTGAGGAGCTCAAATCCCAGACACACGTGTAGAAGAACACAAACTATGTTTTACACAGAGGAGAGAGACATGATTAAGTTGGGTTTTAGGCAGGACAATAGTCTAAAGAGGTACAGACTTAGTAGATTCTAAATCTACTGGTAGTTTTAAGCATAGATATCCATAATAAAGGCTAGATGTCTCGTCAGCGCTGCTGGCCAATGGGGGTCGACGTCTGCACCTGGCGGCCATCTTGCCACAGACAGCTCGCTTACTCATAACATTGTGTGTTAATGGTGCATGTACTTTGAAATAACCATAACATGCTCAATTTC
>JACXGM010003636.1:23459-41387 GCA_016801145.1 Umbra pygmaea
CCACGTTAATAACATTTGTAAGAAACTAAACCGTTTGTAAATCCGTCAAGATTTCAGCGAGATTAGAGTATTTGCGATCACTCACCTTACATCAGGTACCATAGAGCCCACCAAGCTTGCCTGTGACAAGATGGCCACCGGTGATGACGTTAGAGACTCAGCCATAAGTCATCTAGCCTTTATAATGGATATCTATGGTTTTAAGCATGTCAAGTTATTTATCATAAGCGGCCAGTTGTGTTTTCACCTAAAACTTAACATCCTAATCGAATTTTCCAGTAAGATAAATTCGGTGCATATGCTCTACTTTGCCAATAAGTAAGTCACATTGCGGCCAGCCAGTAAAACCAACAATTAAAGTGAACACGTAGGTTTCAGAAGCTAAAATGAAAAAAAAAGCCATTCATTTATTTTAAGTTCTGTATATTATTCTAAATTGAAGCACAGCCACTCACCAATATTCAGGGCACCATGTTGGGGACAGGGCAATACATGCAGTTCCACATCTTGACTAAACGTTTACCATAATAGGTAGAAATAGTTGACGCACCATATTCCCCATAAATCCTAGTGGCAAAACGTGTTATTGGTTCTTTGTTTCATTCCACCATTCATTTTATCTGTAGGAGAATTGTGGATTTACTCCAAAAGAGGTCTGTCTCAGTTAGGCTTAACTCCCTTCTGCATTTTGTTAATTGTTTAATTTTTGGCTGCACAAGGTTTATCAACATTTTCGCATACATTTCCTCTAGATTTACTTACATATATTGGCAAAGAATTCATAAGAATATTATATCTTATTGTTTACATTTTTATTACTTTATAGTTTTTTCTATTATAACTGCATTGCTGAGCACAAGATTTCCACTGCATGTGCAATTACATCTGCGTCTCCTGTACATGTGACAAACAGAACTCAAAGAAATATTTCACCTTTAGAAATTTTCAAACAGTTATCGAAATGCAGAGTTGCTGTAAGCCTACACAAAACACAGACCTAATTTGAAAAAAATCCTTGTTGGAAGAAACAAATGGTGAAAGATGCAAAGAACCAAAATATAATGTGATGGCGCTATGTGTTACAGGGATTATTTCTCATACTATTTTTCCCCTTGTATGCACGAGTGTGCTTGAATGTGTGTGTCGTCTCCTGTCCATCGCATGAATAGAGGTGTTTGTACTTCACAAAATGGCCGCCACGAACCTGTCCTGTCATCTTTATGGTCTCTTGTTCTTCCTGTTCAGTCTGCTGTTTGCCTTCAACTCAGAAAAAGGATTGACCACTAACAGACTTCTTTGATCCACCATCCATCATTTTTTTCCTTTATTTTCCCAATTGATTCTTTGTTTTATTCAAAATTTTTCCCATTACTTTCTCCATCTTATTAATTTTTTTCCACCTGTTCTCCATTTTGTTCCTTTGCGTTTCCAATTTCTCTTGCGCTCCAGTGGTTGTGGATGTCCTCGGCTCCTTGCTGTTCCTATCAGTTTGAAAGGATGTTTGACTCTTGTCGAATCCCCGGGACGATCACAGGTATTAACACTCCTTAGTACATGTTGCTAACCTCCCAATTGGCACCCTGTTTCCTTGGTAGTGATATTCTCGACCAGGGCCCATAGGAAATAGGGCACCAATTGGGATGCACACATTGGGTCTCTGTCATCGTATATCCCATGTCGTCACAACCCCTCGCCAAGTCCCAGCAGTGACCACGCCGTTGACCGATTCTGAATTTGATTTCATACTTTCTCACCCAGTTGGTGTCTGTGGTCAGTGATACTTAGTAGCCATCTATAGGGGTGGTAGAAACCCCTATTCATGCATCTGGGTAAAAAAAATATTTTAATATTTCGTTTAAAGGTCTTTTGTCACATTAATTGCTATGGGAATTCCTTGAGGGAATGGATACCAATTTATCCTCAAACACCTACTGTAGGCTAAATAGCAACTACAAAAACAAAGGTTTCAGTTGCGATACGTGCTGGAAGTAGAATAGAACACAGGAGTGACCAGACGCCTGTATACAGTATTTATGACTGTAAAATGCTGGCATGTACCCTGCTCTGGCAGTTTAATTTCCCAGTTGCTCCTTATTTTCCAGACAACACTGCAGGCATGTGGGATCCTTATCATATTGCCATTACTCATATTGAATTTGGTCCCCTATTAAAAGAGATTTGTTGAATAATAACTGATACAGCAGAAATTGTGTGCTATTGGAACGCTCTGTAGTCCCTGTGGCTGGTGCCCCTCCATGATGTCTGTGTAAATGTGTCCAGTCACTTCCTCCAGTATCTTTCCTCTGCTCCATCTGCTCCAAGGCCTTCTGTACTGCAATATATTTACACACACACACACACACACACACACACACACTCTCCCTCTTGCTTTGTCACCCTCTCTCCATCCCCACCTCCCCTTTGTTTCTGTCATGTTTTTTCCCCTCTCACACTGCCCGCCCTCCCTATGTCCCTGTCCAATCTCCACTCTCTGCCCTCCTTTTGTGCAGACGTAGTGCAGCACTGGCAGGACAGTGACTATGTGGCCGTATACCACCGGGGGCGCTACTTCCGCCTGCGCATGTACTCGGCCGGCCGGCTCCTGTCACCGCGGGAGGTGGAGTCGCAGGTCCAGAAGATCCTCGACGACCCATCGCCCCCTGCCTCAGGAGAGGAGAAGCTGGGCTCCCTGACCGCTGGAGACAGGTAGGTCCATTTTGTCTTTCGTGTTTTGTAGGTAAACTAAGTGGTTGCCGAGACTTCACTTTAGGGAAACCTGGGTTGCGTTCAGTAGGTTACCACAGAAAAAAAAATTGCAAATGGATAATGTCTGCTTTGGTTAATAGGCAGCTTGTACCTCCCAAGTTTCAAAACAGTCTCCTACTGAACATGACCCAGGTCCCCAGCTGTATTAGTCCTCCTAAGGAATATTCCTTTTGTCTCCCAGAATCCCCTGGGCCAAGGCCCGGAAGGAATACTTCAGCTCAGGTGTTAACAAGCGGTCACTTGACTGCATCGAGAAAGCAGCGTTCTTTGTGACTTTGGACGACGACGAGCAAGGCATGATGGGAGACGACCCAGCCGCCAGTCTAGACCGCTATGCCAAATCCCTCCTGCATGGCAAGTGTTACGACAGGTGAGTCGCCCAGACTAATGGAGCAACATGGTTAAGGCATCGTGTTAATGCAAATAATAGATGCAGATCCTAAGCATTTACAGTGAAAAAGAGGCTTTTCATATGATCTACATCATATCTATTTGACAGGTGGTTTGACAAGTCTTTCTCTGTGGTGATTTACAAAAACGGGAAGAACGGATTGAACGCCGAGCACTCGTGGGCTGACGCGCCGGTGGTAGCACACTTATGGGAGGTATGACACAAGATATCTCATACAATCTATACAGTTGCCAGTTTATTAGGTGCATGAGTGACATATGCCACAATAGATCCTCCCAGGATGATTTTTAAGGACCCCCCCCCAGGTAACTTTGTCCGTTCTTCTGCTTTAGACGATCCAACTTGGAAAATTAACCTATGAATGCAGGCTCCAGTAAAACGACACCGTAACCTTAATTTCATTTGACGTTTTTGTTGTTATACATGATACCTAATACTGTGTAGGTCCCTCTTTTGCTGCCAAATCAGCAGCCCCATACACAACAAACTGATGCACTGTGTCTGCCCTTGTCAGGGATGGGTTAACCCAGCAGAAGACCACAGGGTTCACATCCATAAGAACAGAACAGAGCTTCATCACTTAGGAATCCTAGTTTCTGTTGCATCATTCTGACGAGTCAGCAATTGTTGTTAGCAGCTTGAGTCTATGAAGCCATCCTGCCCGTGTGACGACAATACACATTCCCTTAATGCAGTTTGCACTTGAATCCATGTCTGAACATTATTGCTGGAAATCTGCAGAAATGATGTGTACGTCTGCATGTACATGTATTACATAAGTACTATATTTTATATTTCGACCGGTTCCTCAACTATAATGGAGGCATATAAAGGTCCAACTCGATGATAGCTGGGTGTTTTCTGTTAAACTGGCAATTGAGTGTAGCTAAAACACAAAAATTTTACATTCAGCATAGAACGTAAAGAAAATAATTGGTTTCCTCTTGTGTTAAATGTGTGTTCAGTATGTGCTGGCCACTGACAGCTTCCAGCTAGGATACAATGAAGAAGGCCACTGTAAGGGAGAGGTGGATGCCTCTCTAGCCCGACCTCAGAGACTGAGCTGGGACATCACTCCTGAGGTCAAACATCCAGGCATTCATTAATTCACTCTGATTATTCATTTAATTTATTAATCCATAAACATGGATTTCGGAAATAAATTTGTTAAAATCCCTGTATTTCTTTTTCTCCCTGTTTGGTGTCCCAGTGTCAGGAGCAGATCTCTCAGTCTCTGGCCGTAGCTCAGGCACTGGCTAACGATGTGGACTTCCACGTCTTCTCCTTCCGGGACTTCGGAAAGGGCATGATAAAGAAATGCCGCATCAGTCCCGACGCCTTCATCCAGCTGGCCCTTCAGCTGGCCTACTACAGGGTGAGGAAGCTCAAACTACACATGTTTTTCAATCTTGGTGGGAAACCCGAAACCTGGAACACACAGGATTTTTCCTATCCACTGGTCTAAAAACCCATCTTTAACCTTAATCTTCATATCCTAAGCGACATGGCTAAACTTCACCTAATGCCTACCGGTATTGTATCTCCACTCCACTGTAGGCACACCTAGATGAGATGAGGAGAGGTGTGTAAAGAGATACGTTGACGTAAATCGAATAAATCTTACACATTGTCAGTGCTTGCAAATGTAATCTGTATTTATATCAAAGCAATGTTTCATTTAAAGATCTTCATGTTTGTGGGGTCTTGAGTCCACATCTAGACAGACAGATCTCACACACACATCAATACCTTTCTAGGGGGAGGGACAACAACTTACACACAGTACGTTAGACTGACAGAATGCCTTCAATGAGGCAATAATCAAATTAAAGATTGACAGCTGACCATCAGTGAGCTGATGCCTGAAACCCGAACCAAAAAGTATCATAATGACTAAACACGCCCTTCCCTGTAGCCTACTGACCGTCACATCTCTCTGATCCATCAGGACAAAGGCACATTCTGTCTCACCTACGAGGCCTCCATGACCCGTCTTTTCCGGGAGGGCCGGACAGAGACTGTGCGTTCCTGTTCCAACGAGAGCTGTGCTTTCATCAGAGCGCTTGAAGGAGGAGAGGTGGGGACACAGATCGTCCTGTGATATTTTTCCACGCTAGAAATAGGGGTGTTCATTTATATGCTGAACATGAGGCTTAAAATAGCATATGTTCATACATTTTTTTTGTTAAAATGTGAAATCTTGTTTAAATATACCAAAAAAACAACGAGAACGCTATTCGATGCTATTTGATGTCATTTTTCTAAAGTACGACAAGCACTCACCTGTGTTTGTCTGGTCCACCAGGGGGCAGAGGTGTGCAGGAGGCTGTTGCGTCAAGCCTCAGACAAGCATCAGAGTCTGTATCGTAACGCCATGACTGGCACGGGCATCGACAGGCACCTCTTCTGTCTCTACGTGGTCTCCAAGTACCTTGATGTGGAATCCCCCTTTCTGAAGGAGGTGTGTGGTATTTTTGTATGGTGTTTTTGGGGTGTCGGATGCCTCGGTTAGGGATGAAGACTTTTAATTGAAATGTTGGCAGTTTTTTCTCGAGTGGGTCAAATGTTGTTATGCCCTACATCAATGGAAAGTTTACTGCAGGTGATGTCCCTGTACTTACTGTAAGTTCTGGATAAAAGCGTCTAAATCTGTTGTTTTCAACCCTCTCCTCGGGGCACACCAGACGTTCCACATTCTGGCTGTAGCCACTAAGCTAGCTCACCTGATTCACTAACTAAGGGCCTGATCCTTAGAAGATGAGTTGAGTCAAGTAGCTGTAGCCACAGAGCTAGCACAAACTGTGGAACTTCTGGTGTGCCCCGAGGAGCGGGTTTAAAAATACTGTGCTAAATGAACAGGGTGCTTTTCTAAGGCAGTTAAAGAAAGTCATAGAACATGATTCTAGTCATGACTTACTCTATGTAGCTTAATTTTGAAGTGCACAAAATTTTGCTGGGTAAAATGTGGCCTTCATTGGAATACAGGGCTGGGAGAATCTCTCGATTAGCGGAAATGTTGTATAAATGTACAATAGTGAGTGCTTACCACATGAAGAAGTGTATTAAGTAGCCTATTGGATGTAGTTAGGTAAGTGTTAGAACCTCAGCCATGTGTGATCATTTCTTAGGTGTCCAGATTAGAGGAGTTACAACACCGTCTCTCCCTGCTATCTTCCAGGTGCTGTCAGAACCGTGGCGTCTCTCCACCAGTCAGACTCCGGTCCAGCAGGTGGAGCTGTTTGACCTGGTCAACCACCCAGAATACGTCTCATGTGGTGGAGGCTTTGGCCCGGTTAGTATTTATTCATTGTATCAGAGCACATTTCAATCTTCTCCATGGGAAGAAATGGCTGCGGTTCCGGGCAAATCTTGTCTTCTAGAGAGTAATCCAGCGTGAATGTGCTCGTTGTTCACAGGTGGCTGACGATGGATACGGAGTGTCCTACATCATCGTGGGAGAGAACATGATTAACTTCCACATCTCCTGCAAACATTCGTGCCCACAGACTGTGAGTACCATTGGTTGATTTCCACAGGGATGTAGTTTGCATCACGTCCTATCCCAGTGACCCCTACGGCAGATGTATTACTTTATTCGATCATGCTGATTGGTTAGCCACAGCAGCGACTGGCCATTAGGCTGGCAACATGCGTCTGTCAATCTGCTCTTTCTGTGCCTTTCTATTAGGTTTTAAAATCGTCTCAGCAATAAACCCTCAGCATCTGAGTTATTGTAGATGGGTTAATATAGTCAGACCTTTCTCATTTAAGCTTGAAATCAAGTGAAGGCCCTGCAGCCTTTCAGGAAACTATGTTGGAAAACCTGTTTTAGTAAATAATAATTTCCTCATTTCATTTTCTGAGCTAAACAAGTTTTTGTTTGATTGCAAGGTAACCGGTACAAATGTCACAGGTCCCCAAATTCTATTTTCCGGGTTCTGATCTTTCCCATTTAAATGGTGGTTAATACTTCATGCAAAACTTGCATTTCATTTTTTTAGAAAGAAATGAAGTTATCCTAACAGTCACACATTGAGTGAAAATACTGCAAAACCGAAGCCCCATGTTGAGTCCTCAACTCAAGTTTAATCTCAGCTTCTGAGACATTGTTCATTACAGATGTTATACAAGTTTGTGTGTGGTGTGTGGTGTGTGGTGTGTGGTGTGTGTGTGTGTAGATGGTTTACAATGGCTGGCAATGCACAAATAATACTGTAAAATCATAAACAATATAATTATAGAGAAACTCACAATACCAACATTTGAGAAACACTGTACTTTATTAATATATCAATGGAACCAACCAAAATCTTACAATTATTATTATGTCCCTGTATTCTAAGCCTCATCCAGATATAAGTGGCACTGATAACAAAGATATAAAGTAATTGTTATTGTTTGAGGATGGTGCAGGACCACCTATTATAAAAAAGGAAACACCGATCAGCTATAACATTATGACCAGGGTTCAAAATTAGCACCATTTACCAGCCAAATGCTGGTAAAATATGTAGGTGGCTGGTAGATTTGCTTCACTCACCAGCCAAAAAACAATAGTATTCTATTGAGTGCTAGTAAAATTTGAACGTTCGCTGGCTGTTTGTCTGGTGGCTGAAAAAGTAAATTTTGAACCCTGATTATGACCACCTGCCTTTTATTGTGTAGGTTCTCATTTTGCCATCAAAACAGCAGTCCCATACACAACAAACTGTGATGCATTGTGTCCTAACACCTATTAGAACCAGCTTGAACTTTTTCAGCAATTACAGCTACAGTAGCTTGTCCGTTGTATTGGACCACACGGGCCAGCCTTCACTCCTCACGTACGTCTATGAGCCTTGGCCGCACATAACCCTGTCGCCCTGTTCATTCCTTGGACCAATTTTGATGGGTACTGACCACTGCAGACCGAGAACACCCCACAATAGCTGCAGTTGTAGAGATGGTCTGACCCAGTCGATCACAAATTGTCCCTTGTCAAAATCGCTCAAATCCTTGCACTTGCCTATTTTTATAATTGCCCTGACAGTGCTTAGTGATATACACTCACCTAAAGGATTATTAGGAACACCCGTTCAATTTCTCCTTAATGCAATGATCTACTCAAACAATCCCTTGGCAGTTGCTTCAATGCATTTAGGGGTGTGGTCCTGGTCAAGACAATCTTCTGAACTCCAAACTGAATGTCAGAATAGGAAAGAAAGGTGATTTAAGCAATTTTGAGCGTGGCATGGTTGTTGGTGCCAGACTGCCCGGTCTGAGTATTTCACAATCTGCTCAGTTACTGGGATTTTCATGCACAACCATTTCTAGGGTTTACAAAGAATGGTGTGAAAACGGAAAAACATCCAGTATGTGGCAGTCCTGTGGGCGAAAATGCCTTGTTGATGCTAGAGGTCAGAGGAGAATGGGCTGACTGCTTCAAGCTGATAGAAGGGCAACTTTGACTGAAATAACCACTTGTTACAACCGAGGTATGCAGCAAAGCATTTGTGAAGCCACAGCACGCACAACCTTGAGGCGGATGGGCTACAAAAGCAGAAGACCCCACCGGGTACCACTCATGGTGTGGTCTGACCTGGTCTGATGAGTCTCGATTTCTGTTGAGAATCTACCCAATAGAGCATCTTTGGGATGTGGTGGAACGGGAGCTTCGTGCCCTGGATGTGCATCCCACAAATCTCCATCAACTGCAAGATGCTATCCTATCAATATGGGCCAACATTTCTCAAGAATGCTTTCAGCACCTTGGTGAATCAATGCCACGTAGAATTAAGGCAGTTCTGAAGGCGAAAGGGGGTCAAACACAGTATTAGTATGGTGTTCCTAATAATCCTTTAGGTGAGTGTATTCAATCATTCTTGTAGCCATTACCAGATTTATGAAGGTCTATGACCATCTCTCTTTTGAACTGCCAGTTCTTTTGTTTCCTTAATGGTTTTGGATGATAAAGGGATATTGCATGCGTGTTACCTCATTTATATACACTAGTGGAACAGGAAGTGATGTAATAGCTTAGTTTGGTTAGATTAAATAAGTGGAACTTCATTCCTGGTTTAATTTTGGTAAATGTTTATTACAATAATCTTTAAGGGTTCCATTGATTGTGAAACCTTGATTTGGAGGACATTGATTTTTAATTTATTAATGAATGATTTTAGTTGGTTCCATTGACACATTAATAAAATACAGTATTTCTCATGTTGGTATTTAGAGTTTTTCTCTATAATTGTATTGTTTATATACTTTACATTGCCAGTCAAGGGTTCCAGTAATTCCAGTACACTATATATCTGTCCACATGAATTTGTGTGTGTGTATGTATACACTTACCAGCCAGTTCATTAGGTACACCTTGCTAGTACTGGGTTGGACACCCTTTTGCCTTCAGAACTGCCTTCATTCATTGTGGCATTGATTCAACAAGGTGCTGGAAACATTCCTCAGAGATTTTGATCCATATTGATATTATTGCATTACGCAGTTGCTGCAGATTTGTTAGCTGCACATCCATGATGCAAATTTCCCGTTCCGTCACATCCCAAAAGTGCTTGATTGGATTGAGATTTTGTGACTGTGGAGGCCATTTGAGTACAGTGAACTCATTGTCATGTTCAAGAAACCAGTTTGAGATTTGAGCTTTGTGACATGACACATTATCCATCTGAAAGTAGCTATTAGAAGATTGGTAAACTGATGTCATAAATGGATGGACACGGTCAGCAACAATACTTAGGTTGGTTGTGGCATTCAAACAATGCTCAATTAGTACTAATGCGCCCAAAGTGTGCCAAGAAAATATTTTGCACACCAATTCACCACCACCAGTCTGAACTGTTGATACAAGACTGGATGGCGTTTTCACCAGGGAACTGCTGCTCACTGGATATTTTCTGTTTTTTGGATTATTGTCTGTAAACTTAAGAGAAGGTTGTGGGAAAATCCCAGTAGATGAGCACTTTCTGTAAAACTCAAACTAGCCCGTCAGGCACCAACAACCATGCCACGTTCAAAGTCCATTAAATCACGTTTCTTCCCCATTCTGATGCTTGGTGTGGACTTCAGCAGATCGTTTTGACCATGTCTACGTGCGTTGATTGGCTGACGTAGATTTTTGTGTTAACGAGTAGTTGAAAAGGTTTAAAGTTGCCATTAAAATTGCCAGGGAGTGTAGATGTTATATAGACATCCACATGACGTTGTATTTGTAGATGTGTTATATAGACATCCACATGACGTTGTATTTGTAGATGTTATATAGACATCCACATGACGTTGTATTTGTAGATGTTATATAGACATCCACATGACGTTGTATTTGTAGATGTTATATAGACATCCACATGACGTAGTATTTGTAGATGTTATATAGACATCCACATGAGTGTTAAGAGGTGGCATCCTCCTGTCAGACTAAATGATCACATTTCTGTGTATAGATCTGTATAAAACATTGCAGAATTTGTTTTTTATCGCTCGAAACAATGAAGGTTTGAAACTCTGATCTAAGCACACTTGTTTGTTTAATTGTTTTTATTTGATTAAATTACTTTTCATTGTCTTTCGGGGGGTATTTAAAAAAAATAGTTTTTGACAGTACAGGAGGAAGCAGAAGCCAGGTAGAGGGAGACTGAGAGGAAGGGCACAGACAGTCAGCAGACCCGGGGCTCAAACCCGTTGCCTGGGGACATGCTTGCTCCGGAGTCAGAAGCTTAGACTTCTACACCATCTCTGAAATGACTTTTCACTGTCTTTCTAATGCGTTTGGTCTGTGGTGCTTTCTCAGGATTCCCATAAGTATGGCGGCCTCATCAAACAAGCCCTGATGGATCTGGTACAGCTGTTCTGCCCAGACCAAAAAGAGCCTTCTAGAACCGACCAGAAACAAACCAAGAAGGACCTGTAGACCCTTAGCACTTGAGCCAGCACCACTGTGGGGGTAGAGGATGGAAAAAGGGGAGAACAAGTGGTTATAAAGGAAACATCAGGCAAAGGTCTGAAGAACGCACGTTTGGATGACATCAAGTAGAGGTAGCACATAGGCTTACGCCATGGTTGAGTGGTGTTTTTTTATTAATTGGAATGGAATATTGGGTATGAAATTTAAGGGATGGATCAATATTCATATAAAACCAATTAGATAACTGTAAGGGACTTCCCTACATATATTATAAAAGGGATATGGATACACAATCACACTTTAAATGTTTTGCTATTTTCAAATGCATATGATTTTTGTTCTCTCTGAAATAGTACTTAAAATGAGTTGCTGTATGGGTACAGAATGTTACAGTGGCAATCCTAATTGAAATCTTTACAAATATTTAAGTCTATTTAGCACACTTTCAGTTTTAGTAATATTATATATCAAATTGTATAGTTACAAAAAGGGTAAACATGCCTAATTGTTACTCTAACTGTACTGTAAATAGGCCTACATTGTAATTACATTGTTCTTGCCTATAACTAGCTACCATAGGAAGTTGTTGGAGATTGACTTCCAAAGCATTATTTACTTTTTACTTGAATGCCGTGCCCGAACCTTTTCCACGACTTCGGAACATTGATGAGAAGCCCAATTGACCAATTTCAAGGACCCGATGTATTGCATTACCATTTGGCAAAGCAAGGTTTGCCCCTGTAATTTAAGCCTCATCCAGAAATAAGTGGCAACAATAACAAAGACAAAGTAGTTGTTATTGTTTGAGGATGGTGAAGGACCACCTGGTGTCACAGAAAAGAAGACCCCAATCAGCAGAAGTGGGACCAAGTCATTGTGTTCAAGTCACAAGTATTATTTGGCTGCAACAATAAGACTTCTAATTTTCGTGTTTCCTTCAAAATAAAGGTCTGCAGAGTGTCTATAGTTTATATTATGTAAGCTACATTTTCAAAGGTAAAATCTATGTAGAGGAAATTATAAATGAGGAACATTTTCTATTTCAATAATACTTACATAGTAAGTATACTACATAGGTTAATTAATATTATAAGGTGGAACACACTGAGAAATGTATAGAGCTTAAATTACTGTAGAGAACATTATTGAATGTAAGAAATTGGGCTCATTATTTTTGGAAGAGGGATTGTGTAATACATCCATCCACACTATATGCTCCATCCCCCACTATAATGTACAAGAGATACGTTTTTCCACAAAAAAGTTTCACCACTGTCACTGACGAGCCTGCATGACATGAACAAAAGCATTAATTCGACATTCAAACATATTGGGGGTGCTATATGGATGCCCACCTAGCCACGGTTGGATTTCCATAAAAGCATTTTTCCACAAAAGTATCTCTTGTACATTTCATTGGTTGGATGTATTACACAATCCCTTTCCAAATATAATGAGCACAAGCAAATTAACAACAATGACATAAAAATAGGATTTTTTATATTATATAATGTTCTCTACATTAACTTAACCTCTAACCATTTCTCAGTGTGCTCCACCTTATAATATTCTTCAACCTATGTTAAAGTATTATTTAAATAGAACATTTTCCTCATTTATAATTTCTAATTTTTACCTTTTTAAATGTAGCTTACTGTACATAGTGCAATCTAAAACTATAGGCACTCTCTGCAGACCTTTATTTTGAAGGCAACATGAAAATTAGAAGTGTTATTGTTGCAGCCAAATGTGACTTGAAAACAATGACTTGGTCCCAACTCTGCCGATCAGCCATAACATTATGACCTGCCTTATATTGTGTAGGTCCACCTTTTGCTGTCAAAACAGCAGCCCCAAACGTAACAAACTGCGATGCATTGTGTTTTGACATTTATCAGAACCAGCTTGAAATTTTTCAGCAATTTCAGCTACAGTAGCTCATCTGTTGGATCGGACCACACAGGCCCACCTTTGCTCACCGCGTGCATCAATGAGCCTTGGCCACCCGTAACCTTGTCACCCTGTTCATTCCTTGGAACAATTTTGATAGGTACTGACCACTGCAGACCGAGAACACCCCACAAGAGCTGCAGTTTTAGAGATGCTCTGACCCAGTCATCTAGCCATCACAAATTGACCCTTGTCAAAGTCGCTCAAATCTTTACACTTGCCTGTTTCTCCTGCTTCTTCATTTTGTACTCAAAGTTGATGTGTTAAAGGACATACACAATATAAGTCAGGTGGTCATAATGTTATGGCTAATTGGTGTATATTAAAATTAATTTCACATGATTTTTTGCATAACACGGGACCTTACGAAACCTGTCATCATGACATGGCAATTGTCCTTTAATTTTCTTCTCCAATTGGTTCAAGAGGCACAACAATGCAGATTAAATTACATTTGTTTAAGACAATTGTACACTCTCTCCTCAGGTTACAAAATGTCAGTATGTAAAGGTGCAAATGTTAGTTTTGCAGCTCTACAGGAAGTATCTCTTTCGACTGCACATTATTTTCAGCCTCATGGCATTTTCAGCAGCTCTCTAACTGCTGTGAATTAACAGCAAAACATATTCAAACAGGCATGAGGCCATTTCCATTTCAAGGATTTGAAAGTCAAGCCTTAAGATGATACAAAAAGCTGTGTGGACACTGAAACAGAAGGGTTTCCTAGCTAAATATTATGTTCATGTTTTACTCTGGGTTTCAGAGTAACCTGTAATTGTGCTGTGGTGTATTATTGCCAGTGAGAATGCCAGATTGTTACTGGAATGGGCCAGATGCTTTGAATTTTCACAGTGGTGAAATGACTTGGTTTACTCAGGAGTTATTTTTTACCTAAATAAATACTTTCATTATAAGTGCATGTGACTAAAAGTCAGTTTTGGATTTATTTGCAATCTCTGATATACAGTAGATATATATTTTCTGTAAATTGGCATTCAGTTACATTTCCATTACGAGATTGCGATACGGTAGCAATGTTGTTTTTTTGAGTTTACCAAGTCATTTCCCTACCAGCTGTCAACCTTTACTGGTTAATAATGCTATATTATCTTTATATTATGAAGCCAACGCGATAACAATGCAAGATTTTATTTTTTATTAAGTGCTAAACTTCTACTGAACAGTGAGCTTGAGTCTGGAGAATAGTGCACTTTTTTTATGGATCTGTCCATTAATTGAATGATTCAACGGCCACTTGGCCAGGGCCCGGTTTCACGATCTATTCTTAACTCAAAGTCCATCGTTAGAACCCTTGTATGAGCATTCGTTAAACCTCAGAGCGGTTCTCCAAAAACCGTTGATACTGAAGTGGCAGTAAAAAGCTCATTGTTTGACTGCTTCCTCACTCTTAGAACAGTTAAGCGCATTGTTGGATGCGTTTCACCCTCAAAATGTACAGCTGAAAAGTTTATCTGTCTCTTTGTGACGTCCAATAATGTAACAACAAAGTTGTCTGGCAATACAGAGTTGGCAATTAATATTTTCATTACAGAGAAGTGAATAATACAACATGTGTCAAATTAAAACTGGTATAGGCTTGTAGATGTTTGTATCTAATTATCCACCTGTTTTTGCCTTAACATACAGTATATAATCATTATTGTTCCATTATATATTTGAATAATCCACAGCCAATATGTGCGAGCATAGTGACAAAGCTTAAATAAGAGTAGGCAGCATGTTTCTTTAGGGTGTCTGTAAACACCTGCCTCAACAATGCACAAAGTCAACCATCTTTTTCCTAGGTGTTTTGGGAAACGTATGTTACCTTTTAGGTGTTTTAGGAAAGATGGCACGTCAAAACACTCCACTATTTTAGATCACAAACTGGGCCCAGTACGTGTTTTTATTATTTAAATTTTACCAGTGGAAAAATTCCTTGTATTAACTAATTAGTTTGCCTTCATTCTGTATGCAGTATACAGTACTATGTACAGATACATTACAATCATACTTAATTATTTTGCCTGGTCTGTTGATTTAATCTTTTCTCGCTCCAGATCAACCACTGAACAGCTGAACTTTTATGTCGCACAATGTTCTTAAGTCTTCTATTAGCGTTTTTGTAAAAGTGTACTGGAGAAACTCGTGTGAATTTCCTGTTTATTAAAGAGAGTCACTCTACTTTGAGTCAGTTCTTATCATTGGTTTATTGATGACATTAAGCTGTGATTGATGTCATTGTTCTTTTTCCTATGAGTAACCTAAGCTTTTGAGTCATATTCATTATTGCTTTAATACATAGTAATTGCTCCGGTTTACTGTACATAAACTGCTGAATCCAGTCTTCAGACCCACATGCAGCACGTGGGTTTATTCTCTTGTTGACACCAATGAATTTGTAGACCACTGAGTGAAGATGGTTTATCAGGGTGAGAATTAGGCAATGTGTGTAGTTACGTAGTGCCGCTTTTTTTTAGTCATTTTAAAGCGTCACTACGTAACTTTAATTTGTCCTGTCGGCCCGAAATGTCTGTAAATTGAAAAAAAAGTTTTAACCAAACACAGGAATACTACTGGGACAATATATCCAATTTCTTAAAATCCACATTATTTTGTCCATAACATGCATTTGTATTATTTAAGCTGATGTTTTCAACCCCTCGATCCAATATGATGGTTCCTAAAGTTTACTAGTCCTAAAATATCGTATTTGCGGTTTTCAAAAAAGTTTCACTGTTCAAGATTAACCATTAGACAAAGAGGGTAATTACTTTTTCCACACAGGGCCTTTACAAACCAGGAAAAAAATTATTTTCTGAAAAAGATGTGGGGCATGGCGTAAAGGTGTAATAAAGACCTGTGTCCAACAAGGTGTACAATCAATGTGCCTGGCAGTGATGTAAGTATTCATAGGTACCAGAGAAACACACTGTAGGGGCTACTGTGCTGTTTATGGGAAGATTTGGATGATTATTTAATGAGCCGTTTGCTCCTTATCAGAACTTTCTAATAGAGAACGTTAGGCCCATGACCTGAATCTGAAAGCTTGAATCATCCAGAAAGTCATTAATTCTGAGTCTACATCAGATTGGCTGAAACGCATTGTGTATAACGTTTTGGAATGACATACTGAATGGCTAAACCTAAATGAAATGTGAAGACCTGAAAACGATTGTAGTTGAACTGAGTAATTTTTGTTTTAGTTATTTCAAGTGCAGTGTAATTTTAGGATGTCTTTATTATTTTGGAAATGTTTCAATCTGGCTGCACTTTCCAGCTCAGTTTGTTGTCAGACAACCCCTTAACTCTCAGTATGTTTCTTTATCTAAAAAGCAGACATATACAGACTACTTTATAAGATATTATGGTATCCTAATATACAGTAGTTGGTGGGACTCACCTGCTGCAAGATGGCCTCATCACATCAGGATGGCCTAATCACAGCAGGATCACTGAATGTCATTGGTGTCATCACTCCAAAAATCTCTTCTTCACAAGAGTTGTGGAAGTATCTGTGACACAGAGAGACAATTTTTAGGCCAGGTTCTCAGAATGACATTTTTAGGCTGTTATTTTGCACCTCCATCCTCAGTGACCACCTTCAGGAAGAAGTTGTGTTGTAGCTGGAAAAAGTGACAGAATGAGATTGCTAGGAATGAGATGGCTAAGGAAGGGCTAGGAAGTAAAGGCATGTTAGATAGACAAATCTTTGCTGAGTCAAGTAGGAACCTGGATTTAATTCAGTGGTGATAAGAGTTCATAAACCTGTTGTCAGTGATAACCAAGCCCTCAACGTTAAGGGATATGGGCAACAGTAAGGAGGGGTTAATCTCCTGATATTATACTGTTTGCCCGTAGGTTTAGACCTACAGAGAAAGATCTGCTTCTTAAATTAATTGAGTTTAGGCTTCCAAATAACATTAGTGCCTGTGTTTCTAATTTCCCTGAAAGATAGCCAATCCACCAGAGTATTTATGCACCAATGAAGCCTTTTGTCAAGTGATGTAGGCTACCTGATTTTGAGTAGCTCTGCTAATCACAGTTGAACCACAGGCCCAGCTGTCAACTCTCAAACTGAACTTCTTGAACATCCAGTAGACATCACACTGTGCCCCAAGTGTTTTTGTAAAAGACCTCCACATAGCCTCCGCAGTTTTTTTTGGCATTCACCAAATTGAAGTTTTTTTTTACCACTTCAAAAAGTTTCAGACTCTGAACCAAATTAAATCTTGATATGATGATTTCCTCTTCTACCAAATAAGATGTACAACTACTTTAGAACAACATCTATGGCCATGAGTCTCAGTTGTGTCAGAAACAATCATATCACACAGTGGAGAAGTGCATAAACATGCAGATTTCTCCACATTTGCCCTTCAATGTGCCTGACTCACAACAAAAACAAACCTTCAAGCCTTGTCTCATTGGCAACCCCTCGTGGGATGGTCAACGATCGATGCGTCCTCCAAGCAGATGTCGCCAAGCCATCCGATTTTTATCAGACTGCTTGCTCAACGTGAAAGCCTTTAGCCAGTACATGTATGTAAGGAGTTAAACATTCACAATACAACCATGATTGAGTTTACGTATCTAACCTGCACACAAGGAGTCGCGCGAACACCAGTATCATGTGCAGATGACTCCACTTGTTGGCTATAGTCGTGTTTACCACAGCCTTTTTTCAAGCAGGCTGGGTCGTCAGTAGCGGAGGCAGAGGGGTGTCCGGGGGGGCACTGGACACCCCTGACATCTGATTGGCCACCCCGGGTGCCACCCCAAAATTTAATTTGCTACTTGAGGTTTGATGCTGATTGACATCTCATTTTACCTGTTGTTGAAATAAGCATTTATTTTGCTGCGTTGCGGCGCATTATTCAAATTAAGGATGGGATATTAT
>JACXGM010003637.1:0-34627 GCA_016801145.1 Umbra pygmaea
GAGTCCGGGTATGGGAACTGTAGTTCTGAGGAGGCATGACTAGGGAAGCTGTAGTACTGTAAAAGGGAACAGGAAATGTTACAGAGTCCGGGTATGGGAAATGTAGTTCTTTGGAGACCTGACTTGGGAAGCTGTAGTCCACAGGAAGTAGAACTGGTGACTGGGAATTGTAGTTCTGAGCAGTATAGACCAGGGAAGTTGCAGTATCCAGGGAAGGGAAACTGGGAAACGTTACAATAAAAATCTCAAAAACACCTGATAACATAGTTTTGATGTTAACATAAATTATTTGGCCTAGTGGTAGTGATGGGCTGCTCGTGCTCAATTTTGTCTCAATCTTTTAGACACATACTGCATCGAAACAATGTTCCGAGACATGTTTTCCATAACACTTCTGGCCAAAGCTGGGTTTCAAAATATTTGTCACATGTTACAGAATGACACCTGTACCAGATAAGCCACAGACTCCGAATGTCCAACGCATTCTCATGGCAAGATCTGGGTAACCATATGTATTGGAAATGTCACTGCATTACATAGGCAGAATTACAAAATGGCCAATCGAAATCTGAGTTTTTTTAAATATTGAACCTCCGTTCTACTGGAATACTTCCAAGAATAAACCAATCGTTTACAATTTTAAGTACTTGGGAAACGTTTAGTTCAGGGATAATATCCTGTAAAATAGTGAGGTTAAGGTTCGGATAAGGTTGAGGTAAATTAACTTTTTTATGTTTAGTAAAACGTACAAGGCATACGTTTTCCTGCCTCCGGAATTGTCATATGTAGACGTATATTTTATTTTACGACTTTGTACGTATCGACAGAATGGAATGTCTGTGGCTAAACCAAAAAGTTATGTTATCACTTTATTGACAGAGTAATTTCTAAGACTATTGAGAAAATCTAGTTTCTAAATAAAACTCTAAATAAATTAGCAAAACATACAAAACAAATATTATAATATTATTATGAATATATGCAGAATGTTGTTCAGTCAGCTATGACTTGTTTCTGTGTTTGTAAGAAATAATTTTTTTTCTCTTTGCAATTGTTTCTCATTGCATCAGTTGTATAAATGCATTTTTCATATACTGTGATAATTTATCTGTGACATAATATTATGGATACTATCTCACAGATCAATGGTTCACTCCCTGTCCATAGCTGTTTTCTTGCATCAGGACAGGGTACACCATTGCTCGTTAAATGGCACACTTAATTTCGGCAATCACGTAATTACCAAAGAAAGGTACAAGACTGCTAGAGTATCATGATGAATATTTGTGTTTTCAAAATAATATTTCTTCTGCCTTGTTTTTTGGCACTCTTTCCCAGAGAATATAAGGGTAGTTTGAGCCAGGATCTACATTTGCAATTAATCCTGGTATTTGTGGAATTTCATGAGCAGACCATTACAAAGGATGCCTGATTTTTCAGTGAAATTCATATGTGCATGTTTCCAATTGTGTCAAAAATTATCATTGTATACATTATGTAAGTAATAAGGCATGAGGGTGTGTGGTATATAGCCATACACCTGGACACATCACTTAGCCTTGGTATATATGGTATACAGTCTCAAATGACATAACTATCAGCCAGTCAGCACTCAGGATTAAAAACCACCTGGTTAACAAGACACAAATGATCATTGGTAACATTAGTAATAGTACATTAATTACTGTAGCTGAGGTACGAAGTTCCTTTAGTAAAAGTAACATGCTTACACACACTGATTACTTCCACAAATGTTTTTTGCTAGATTATATTTTTAAAGGCATTTTCAAGGTAAGTGAAAAATGGATAGCAGTTTCACTTTGCCCAGATTACATTCAAGGTGAACAACTATCCAACAAAAAAAACAATTGTCTTTTAAAGAATCTTAATTCTCTTCGGACTAAAATCGAACTCAATTTGGTCTTTGGCTGTGAGAAATACCAAAGCAGATTTTTATGTAGTCATATGATGAACTGGCGGACTAAAGAATAATAAATATCTCAAGGGCTAAATGAAAGAGATAATCAATCAGACAGTTTGAATCAGGCTGCTTGACATTTCTGTCATATAAAAGCAGAGACAAATGCTATGCTTCAGTGACTATTTGGGACACCACATATTCAACCAAAGCTGTAGGAGGAGATATATTTTGATTCATGGTCTTTTGGGAATTACAATCTTTACATTTGAATTTAAAAACATGAACTACTGCAGGTACTGCTGAATATTCATCTTAAATGGTGGATGGTAACTGTAGGCTACATCACATGCATACAATCAATGAAATAGTAATGTAAAGTTCCTTTGGAATATTTGCTTGTATTCGTTTTTTTCACATCTATAGATGGTAAACATTCTAAAGGGTTCAAATGCTATTATTTATAAGTAAATCAAGAAACAATTAATCTTACAAATCATTAAAATGTTTTAGGAAAAGGTTTTATTTTATTTATATTTTTCATCTATTTATTTATCTGTATTTCCACACTCTGGATTGGAAATGCAGACTGTCCTCTGAATGTGATGATATGCAGTGCAATAAGCTAAGTTGATTGGTTGTATCTAAGCAGACAAGATGTTTCATCCAGCTACGGCTGTCAGCAGTTACATCATTGAATCAAGACAATTGAGCCACTTCAAATGGCAGATATACATGGCAAACACTTAACACACCACAACCATATTTCATGGATACAATTTCTCAACAGTTTCCATTTGCCATCGCTCTGGTCAAGGGCATATGAGCATGTTTGATATTGAGAGGGACATTTAATACGTTTTTATCAAATTGTTCTTATTGGGGGGGACCCCATTACCTGCCTTCCCGCTCCTACACCCTTGACTCTGGTACAATGTAATCTGTTGCATCTGTCCACTAGACTGTTGTCAAGAACTCCACAAGCTCCTTAAGGTATTTTGTATCCCATCCTGTTTGTTAGGATAATTAGTTTCTTTGCTCCCTGCAGTCCATCCTCTGTAGTTCAGCTGGTTGAAATCCTCTGGAGATTTTAGTAGCTGGCACGTAAATGTCGACCTCCTATCGAGAGTCTGTTTTTTTCATGATGGTGAGTGTTATTTCATCATCTGCTATAAAGACGTGCCTACCTGGTTGTTTGCAATTGTTGATCTAAACAGTGCTTGTTCTTAATGTGCCAAAGGATTTGTATTTTTTTAATTGAAATTCACCACATGGCAATACATTGATTAGAATCTACAGTTTATCCAAGCATCCAGCATATGTTAACATACATTCTGACTCTGTTACCAGCTTCATTAACAAACGCAGAGCGGACGTTATTCAGTCAGTCACAATTCAAATCTACTGTAACCAAAAACCTTGCATAGATAGCAGTAGTGATGAGCTGATTAAGAACATTAATGCTGCCTTCAACCATTGAAAGGAAACTAGTGATATGAGCAGCATGAACCATCACAAATACAAACTGCTCAGTGGAATTAAAACGGCAAAGCGGAGATATTGGGAAATAGTGGAGAGCTACTTCAGCACGTCAGATGCAAGAAGGAAGTGGCAGGGGTTCAACACAACTATAGACTACAAATTCAGGAGTCTAGAAACCACCTATCGGTATGTTTATTGATAGGAGGATGTACTGTACGTAAGTCCTTCAAATGTGTTAACACCCAAAGGGCTGCTGGGCCAGATGGCATATCCAGCAGGGTCCTGAAAGTGTTTACTGACTAATTAGCCGAGGTATTCACTGACATCTTTAACACCTCCCTCCACCAAGCCCTCATCCCACTTTGCTTCAACAAATCCATCATCATTCTCGTCCCCAAGAAAGGGAATGTGACAGAGCTTAGCGACTTACGTCCCGTAGCACCCTACGACCTCTGTCATCATGAAGTGTTTCAAAAGGCTACCCAAAGATCACATGGTCTCCTCCCTTCTCAATATACTGGACTAATAATAATACACATGTGAAAATGCTATTTATTGACTACAGCTGGGCCTTCAACCAGTGGTGGGGTTTCACAAAAAACTAGAGTATGGCATTCCCTCTGGGCATACATAGAACAATGACATTACCGAACAATATACCTCACATTATACCAAACAAAATTAAAAATGCACTATTAACTCTATTACAATATTAATTAAAACTCACAGTGAACAGCATTAAATATAAAACACATGCCTTACCTTGTGTTTGCAGTGCAGTTTTTATTGCATTAGTGGGTAGTAGTGAGGACAGAGCAGTGCAAATTCGGTGACAAGCTCATCCAGATCAAAACATTTCACCAACTCTTTCTTCACAGACATGAGCATTAAGTGGCTTAGTTTCTTATCGCCAATTGTTGTCCTCAGATACATTTTTACTTGTTTAAGGACAGAAGAAAAGCGTTCGTTGGAAGCTGTTTAGTTCGGTAGGGTAAACATAATTTGGAAGTTTTATTAACTCATTGTAGGCCACAGCTAGAGACTGCAACTAAATGAAATATGACAAGACAGTGTTGTCATTGGTTGGTTTTTCATCACATTTTAAAAAAAATCCTCACAGAGGATTCTGACAGCTAGGGTAATCAAAAAGACGTGCGATTAAGTGGTGCGCACAATCACTCCACACAATTTTTTAAAATAATAAGAATTTTGCAATAATGTAAACATGTATAATACATTTATATGTTCACTTAAAATCGGCCATTGTGTTTTAGACTTTGTTAAAATAATAATAAAAATAAAACCTGTTTGAGTCGTGACTCACTCGGATCATTCACCCGAGGCTTTAAAATAACTCATGAGTCGCGAGTCTCTAGTATCATTAACTCGGATCAGTTGAGTCCTAATATAATTTGATCTGAAATGATGAAAGCACTATGCACAAAACTCTTGCAAAATTAGCTACTACTAGTCCTAGCCATCTCAGCTGCCAAAAGCTTTATAACTTACAATTTCGTAGCAAACACAATTCCACAGGTCAACATAAGCGACTGAGTGAGCAGAGAGACAGTGCGAGACAGATTATAGGAACTTCCTGATCCGCAGACTCAGAGCCGGAAACATTTCAAACTCGCAGACCATTCTCGCAGTCAGTCAATCGCGGCAAGTCAGCCGGCTACGTTGTCTGAAATAACATACAATTTTCTGCACGTAGCCTAGCTAGGCCTACTGTAGGTTTGGTGTATAAATGTAGTATATTAAAATGCAATTAGTTTGAGCAGACAGTGCGAAACATTGCAAGCTCGGCTTACCTCGCAGACCATGGGACTCATGAGTCAGGGTAAAGCAAAAGCACTACTATAATGTAAATAGTTATTTCAATTTTTCTTAGCATTTATTATTTGCACATTTTGCATGTTGTTCCATTTCATTGTTGTTTTTGTATTTAATATATTTTATTGTTGTTTTATTATTGTGCTAGCAATTCGCACATTTAGCATTTTTGTAGCTTTTTTGTATTAGTGATTTTTTTGTGTAGTAAGCTGATTCATATCAGTTATTTGTATTTTTTTCTCTTAGCTCATTTAATGTTAGAATGCAAAATATAAGTTAAGGTTATTTAAATGTATTGTTTCTGCACTTATAATATCTGCCAATTAATTAATTATACAGTGCTACTGTATGTTCAAATGTGAGATATGTAGAAAATTGGGACTGCTTATTGCCGACACTGTGTGTTTTACTGTGGAGCTAGCTAACTCAACTGCCATCGTCGTTGGAGAACAGTCAACTGTGTCATCGCCTGCGGTCTACACCGGTATCTCTTAACACCCCAACAGTCTTAAACGCATCCCCATAGCCCAGTCTCAATCACCTGAATACTAAACACCTGTGCTCTCCTATCCAGTTTATATACCGCCCAGATTCCTCCACTCATAGTGAGGTATTGTTCGTTCTGCCAACATACTAAGCCTGTATCTTCCTGCCTGTTATGGTCTGGTTTGACCTATATATTACCCGGATATTCGTCTTTGGATTTGCCGTGTACCTCTGCCTGTGTTTGATTTCCAGTCCAGTGTACCGACTCCTGCCTGTTTTCCTACTTTGCCTGAGCCACTCCTTCCAGTAAGATTTTTCCTGTGTACCAATCCCTGCCTGGCCTGACAACCTCAATTCCGTGTACCGATCCCTACCTGGTCTGACTACCTTGTCTCAGTGTATCTACCTCTGCCTGGCCCGACTAACTCAATTCTGTTAACAGAACTATTGCCTGTCTCTGGACCACTCTTCTTGGATTTTGCCTTATTGTAGTAATAAATCGTTATTGTTATATTGTGTAACCTTGTCCTGGTTGGTCATTACACATTGCATATGATTGGCGAAATGTTGTGTTTCTTTTTGAATGTGTGCCTTTTTATAAATAAATGCTTGTTACTACAACTGGAAATAGTGAGTCTGCACCGTGTGAATCCACAGAACTTCCTACTACGTTAGTGGTTAGAGAGAATGGGCTAGGACTGAGTTTCATTGGAGATTTAGCAAAACTGACTCAAGTGACTCGCACAACCCGGATCAGTTTAGTGAGTGACTCAGAATAACCCGGATCCTTAAAATGAATAGTTTGCCAGGCCTAATAAAAATATGTAGTTTTTTTTCTATAGTGGGATCCAAGTGGGGAGAAGCAGGTTTCATATAACTTTTAAAGCTGACTGAGGCGATCATGAAACACACATTTTGAGGGGGCTGGGTGGAAATTTAAGAGAGTTAAAGCCCTCTTAAAATCTTTAACAAACACCATCGTTAGCTGATGTTTTATCTGAACTCTGACTGCTAGGGTATGGCAACGGCCATAATCTGCCATATGCAAACGCCGCCCCTGCCTTCAACACCATTTTGCCATCCCTACTCATCAAAAGCTCATGGCCTTAGGCCTACAAACCTCCATCTGCAAATGGATCCTGGACCTCTTGTCTGGATGCCCCAGGTGGTGAAGGGGCAACAACACCTCATCCAGAAGGCTCCTCAACACAGGGGCCCCACAGGGCTCAACCCCATCCTGTACTCATTATACACCCACGACTGTGTAGCCACCCACAGCTCTAGCAGGATCATCAAGTTCGCTGACAACACTACAGTTTTAAACCTAATCACAAACGATGACAAACCAAATTAGAGAGATGAGGTACTGTAATTGCACTGGTGGTGTGGTTCCAGGTAAACAACCTATTCCTCAATACTAAGAACCAAAGAGCTGATTGTGGACTGCAGAGTGAAGAAGTCCAAACACCCCGCAATCCTCATCAATGTTGATGCCATTGAGAGGGTCACAGACTTCAAGTTCCTAGGAGTCCACATCTCTGAGAAGCTGGACTGGTCACTACACACATCCACGCAAGAAAGGTTCTGCACAACCTCTGGAGTCTTAAGAACTTTGGCCTGTCTCAGAGAGCTATCATCCTTTTCTACAGGGCCAGCAGCCTGCTATGGGAACTCAAAGATGGCTGACCGTATGGCTCTGCTTGAGGGTCAGATGCTCTGCTGAGTGTATCATCAGATACCCTCTGCCCTCCCTGGAAAACACCTCTAACACCAGGGGCCTCATTTATAAAACTTTGCGGTGGATCTGCGTCAGAAGTGGCATACGGACGAAATATAGGACGTGTGTATGCAAAATAAAATTCAGATTTATAAAACTGTGCGCACGCACGTCCTACGCCGTTTTCCCTTTGTAAATCAGAGTCAACTCTAAATGTGGTGCAGCTTTTGCGGCTGCATGTCACGCCCATAATTGCCCATAAATAGTCAGTGAAACACCCCGAAATTAATATTCATTGATTGAGAAACCATGGCAAACACAGAGAGGAAAACCAAAAACAGAAACTTCACTCTATGTAAAGTAGAAATGATTGTGGGCGAGGTGTAACAGAGAAGGAAAATGTTGTTTGGAGGGAACAGTGCGGCCATTACTAGTGCCAAAAAGGTGTTGGAGTGGCAAAAGTTTGCAGACACTGTGAATGCCGTAGCCTGAGAGTCGGACCATGGCCGAAATAAAAAAAGTGGTCAGACATCAAGTCGATGCCAAAAAGCGTCTAGCGCTTCATCGCGAAAGTCTGCCACGGTTGGGGGAAGATTATTTAAATTAGTGAGCAACATGTCTGCATCATAAATTATTTTGACATTAATGGAATGAACATGCTTTTGATTAATGACAGCATTTTCTTTCTCATTCGGTGCCCTTATGGCAACATGAGTGCAGTCAATATCACTGATACATTTGGGAAACCGGACATAGCAGCAAATTGTGCTTTTGTGTTTGCCTGTTCACCCGCGGTGTACGGAAACTTCATGTAGGCTAATTATGCGACAAGCCTATTATACCTAACACGTCTGGCACAACCCACCTAAGGGTTGGCTAAGATAACCCTGACCTGTCAGCCAATTCCCTCTGGAAAGTGCCAGTCGCCAGAAATCCTGTTATTATGAAAGGTGCCACTAAATAAAATGCACTATTAGGCTATTATTATTATCCTCTAACAGCGCAAGATCAGCCATTGTGCGTCAATACACATTGTGATGGAATGGCTTTTTATAACCATCCATTTGACTGTATCTGATAATCTACAGATGTCGGTTTGAATCTAATTGTAAATGGGAAATAGTTGTGCGTAAATTTCTTCCACCTTTCAAAATGGTTAAGACATGCATGAAGATGGAAAACATTTTAAAATGAAACGAACTAAATGCATAAAAATGAACATTATGATTCTGTAGCTGATGACGACATACACTATGAAAACTACTTTACCCAATGGACAATAATGACTATCTATCGATTAGTCATTCTACTCCGCCAGTCAGACACATCGACAAGATATTCAGTTTTAAACATGATTTTGTTCTGTTTACCGTATTATTTATGAGGATGAATTAAATAACATGCCATTATAATTAAAGAACATATTTGAGTGTTATTTTTGCAAATGTGTCTTTATTTGCATTTACGTTGGCTACAATCTTGTTTTTTCTATTTGTATTTCACCACCGGCTGTTGATTGTGAGAATGGCTTTGTGAAATGTTCATATTATTAATGAGAGGCAGTATTTCAATTTTGTTTAGCTACACAACCGTCTACAGTTTCAGACAGTTTCACGTGTTTCATCCATCTGCCGGCAGTGTTGCCATTTCTCATTTCACCCGTTTTTGTGCGTACGCATGGGTCAGAGTTGCCGTGAAGGACCGCACATTTTCCCGTCAAGTTTGTTTTTATAAATCCCAATTACAATTACGTAGAGAGCGTGGTACGCCTTCTTTTGTGCGTATGCCACGTTTATAAATGAGGCCCCTAAATGAGGCCCTAGGTGCCGCAGGTAGGCATAGAAGATCATTGATGCTATCCACCCAAGATACAGCCTCTCAGGTCCACCAGACACCACCAATTCAGAATCATTCTGTCAAAAACAACCAGACTGTGCAAGAGCTTCTTCCTGCATATTATCAGGCTGTTAAATGACATGGACTACTAAAATTGTTGTTCAAACCATCTTGGACGTTATTATTCTTTTTTTACACATCATAAAGTATTCAACTCTCACAGTCAATTACACAATTCTCCAACCACTTGACTGCCTTTTAGTCTCTATGGACTGTTACACCTGAGCTCAGATCTACGATTTTCACTGTACATGCAATTAAATCTGCATTTCCAGTACATGTGACAATAAAGTAAAATTGAAACTTGAAGACATTTCCTATTTATATAATTCATTACAATATGTCACTCTGTGGGGGCTAAGCAGGAGGCAGAATGCACAATGTATGTTGCTTCTTTTATTTAGCAGAAATTTAGATGCCAGAGACTGGCTAAACTATGTCAATAATGGGCAACAGTAAACCCAAAATAATAAAGCGCACTTCACTGGGCAATCTCAAATATAATGCAGTACTGTATATCTCACACAATGTACACGGGCTCAAGGCAAAAATAAAAGACATGGACTAAACAAACAGAGGACCTTAAATTTCTGGGTAATAATTGAAACAAAATACGAGCTGTGTCTGCTCACAATAATCAACATGAACAAGGTGAGTGATAAATGGAATGATAGTCCGGAACACAAAACAGTACATGGAACATGGAACAGGCTCAACATGCTAAACCATCATGGGGAAGACCATTGCACATTCAATGGCAAAGCCACATTTTCAGTGTTCTAATGATCAAAGCTTTTGCTCATCCATACTTATCATGTTTTGACTGTAATTTCTGATCAAGTTAAAGCATAACTTTTGTTTAAATGCATAATTAGTAAGGAAACGTCACTTTTAAGGTTTTCCCTATTTTTTGCCTTTTGAACGTGAGGGATAGGGGCACTAATATGATAGCATCAAAATCGCTATTTTTAAAACACTAAGAAGGCTCGACACAACATTTAAACGAAAGTTTGACTCGTGTACATTCAAAAAAAGCATTTTGGCGAGAGTTGCGCTTTAATGCCACCTTGGTGAATGAAGATATCCATTTCAGTCAGATCACAGATAAATTCCTGAATGTTCTAAAGTTTTTGACTGGTAAAGTATTTCTTTGATTTATTCAGATTTCCTATCACCACCATGATGTCTAACTTTACTTGCACTGATACCTCTTTAATCCTTGTGCTGATAGCTCGCTTGAGTGTGCATTAACTAGGCACAAATCTGCTGTGAAGCTGACTGTGAAAATACTTTTAGCACCCAAATATACTCCCAGATTAAAGCTGTCAAAATGCTTTTAACTCCATTCTATCAATTCAAATTCAAAGTTCTGGAATAGTCCTGAAACATACTAATAATGGAAGCACACACCACAAATATTTTTGGAGGTAACTGTGTCATAGACAAACTAGACTAATCATTCCGCTGCATTGTGTCATTCATTGCACAACATGGCTGCCACTCAGCACTCAGGTGCATGCTACACAAAAGCTTTGTCTCAATTCAAACACTGCACCCTTCGAAGGCCGCATTCATCACCGCGGCTCGACGAAGGCTGCCCCAGTTTGGAATTTCATTCAAATGCAACGCCAAATGCACTCTTCGTTTCTCGGGCAAATGAAGGATACAAAAAAGGACACTTCGCAGCCTACCCTTCCACGGAATTCATAGCGCGCCGGTGACGATGCAATTGTATTAGAAGAAAATAGTGGGTGTTAAAAGTGTGCTAGCATAGAGAGAATAACCCATTGGTGAAATTAAAACCAATTGCTTTGAGACTGAGTAAGAATAAAGCAGATACATGAATGTGATACATTTTCATCATGTCACAGCATTGTACAGACTGTAAAATGCTCAGAATCCATTTGCACCGCTACAAATTATCTGTTCACACAATTGTAAAATTATCTAATTCAGTGAAACTTAAGTTTGTAGTAGATGGTTTTACCACACAGTTTGCAGAGACACCAACCGATGTCTGCTGAGATTACCATCGCCACTCATTGTAATTATGGCAAGTACTGTGTGTGCTTCACCAACAAACTGGCTACAGAAATGTTTGAAGGTAAAAATATCAACCAGAACTAATAATTTCTATTTAAGTGACCCACCACCTACATCTAGGCGTTCAACGGAGCTGACTCCTAGAAGGACCCAGACCATTAGATACCTCTGTATTGACATAATCCAAAAGTCCAAAAATCCTAAATAGAAAAGTCCAAAGCCTAATAATAAGTTATGAGTAGAAGAATCAAATATATCTATTATTTTTTTCATTTTAAGAGGAGACAGCTAAAGAAATCTATAAAAATATCTGTGCACACAATACAGTATGATGCTCTGGATAGGAGTGTTAAATCACTTAAATGTACTGGTAGTAGTGGCCAATAATTCCAAGGGGTGTATGGTATTAAAGACAGTAGCATGGTAGATGCACCACTGGTTCACTGTGTGTTTGGCGACCTAATCATGAAGGTGCAGCTTGCATGTTATATAAAATGGTGGGTGGTTAAGACAGTATTTTATCCAAGCTACACAATAGAAGTGGGGGGGCAGAGATTAGCCAAAAACTGTTCATTTTAATACTATCCAAAATGCCTTTGGATATTCCATGGAGCTTTCAATTTCAGCTCACCTGAGTTTGACATGATGGTTCTCTTTATCTGTATCTAGTTAGAAAACGGTTTCATGCCCTGTTAGTAGCTTTCTGCCATCCTGTGTGTCAGAGGATGACCAAACAAATTCTATACCTGACCTCACTTGGGTATAAACGTATCAACTCAGAAATGATATGAATATGCAGGCTTAAAGAAGCAGTCACCCCCATAATTTGTGGTTCAATCTGCAAACTTTGCAAATAATGATTTCATTTCTCACAGGGGAAATGTTTAGGAAAATCTATTCTTTGAATATGTCCTTTGGGAAAATATTGCATACTGCACAGTGTATCTAGGATATATTCAGGGACTAATGGCTTTTTAGAGGCAGAGTAATTTCATGGTGAAGTGCTCGGTTATTTGGCTTCTGCAGTCCCTCAATCATAGTGTCTGCAATTAAAAGGCGGCACGGTCACATATCTTGGTTTTGACAGTGACTCTGACTGCGGCAATGTGCACACATGCTGTCAGTGTGATTAAAAGACTCACTTTGGTGTCCTCAAAACAGATTATAGCACAGACATGACACAGACATGTTTTTCAGAACCAAAGTACTTAATTTGGCTCCTGTCACCAATGTTTGTTTAAAGTAAGTGGGACAGAGCAGCAGTATGTGGATGTTCCAGCCATCCAGATTTTTTAGATCGATAATGTACAACTGTAACAGGTCTGTGCAACTGCTTCGATAATGTACAACTGTAACTGGCAGCACCTGTCACACTACGAGCTGAACATTCTCTCTGTCACACACAGCATATTACTACCATACATTGATTCGCGCATGGAGACCTAGTAAATCATTTAACACATGTACTTGCAGTGTTATCCTTGGAATTCGTTCAGCACAAGAATGCCTGCACTGCCTATACATTATTAAATTTCTTTTGAAATGTACCTACTCATTGAAAACAATGAGTAGGTACTAACAATGTAGTCTACTTCGTATGACTCAACAAGATCTACATTCATAGTTTCACTGATTGGCACATAAAAAGATTATTAGTTTGTCCATTGGTTATATTCTGCTAATTCACTCATATCTCATTTGGCATGCCATAGCTCAACAGGAAAGTGGCAATCTCTGAATCCTCGAGTTGGCGGTTTGATACCTTATTGGAGCTATATTTTGTATGTATTTATTTGTACCTACTCATTCAAAACAACACTTTATTTCTAATCTATAAAACAACTATGTATAACTTTACGATATGTAAATGCATAGGGATTAGTTCATAGTGTCTGTTTTATGAGCAGTATAGTGCGGTCATTCAGTTAACCATTTGAAATTGCTTGATGTGGTGAACACAGTGTTTTAGTCTCTGTGGGACAGATGGCTGTTTGCTGAGGGTCAGAGCACAAGGAAAGAAATTGTTTAGGTGGCAGGATTTTTTAGTCATGGTTGATCTGTACTGTCCACTTGCCCTCCGCCTGCTGGAATATAATGTTTTGGAACAGTGGGTGCCCGGGTGGAAGGGGAGAACAAGGATCTGACCTGCATGCATCCATGCCTTAGAGTGATGTAGGACCTAAATGGAGGGCAGGTGCTCAACAATGACCAGAGAAGCAATTGAGATGATGGCAGTCTCAGTGAAAATGTTTACAGATTGTGTACATTCAAGCAGGAGCGATGACAAGCACTAGTCTGGTATGTGTTTGCACTTACCAAATAGTGAAATAATAACTGTTTGTGAGGTCACATGCAACTCAAAAGCAATTAAATTCAAAATGCATTGGCTAGATAGCATTTCAAGTCTGTATGGTAAACATGAATGTCAGACTGGAAATTACATCAATGTTAACAATCAAATATTGACAACATTATGTTTCACTAGGAAGCAGGCTATATGGCCCAACGTATGTGAACACCTGACCATCATACCCATATAATATTGTTGTGATAGATTTCCTCTTCTGGGAAATGATGATTTTCAAGTGTGTCTTTGGGAATTTGTGCTTATGCAGCCAAAAGAACATTTGTGAAGTCTGGCATTGATGAGAAAGCCTGGCTCATAATTGTCATTCTAATTAATCCCAAAGATTTTCAATGGGGTTGAATCAGGGCTCTGTACAGGACACCCAAGTTCCTCCACACCAAACTCTTCAAACCATGTCTTTATGGACCCCGCTTTGTACACAGGGGCACAGTTATGTTGAAACAAGAAAGGGCCTTCCCCAAACTGTTGCCATGAAGTTGAAAGAACCTGATTCCCAATTGTCTACAATGTCACTGTATTTTGTAGTTTTAATATGATCCTTCACTGAAACTAAGGGGCCTAACTACAACCATGAAAAACAGCCCCAGACCATTATCCCTCCTCCACAATTAGTAGGGGTATCCACACTTTTGGCCATATAGTGTATCAAGAATCTCATAGCCAACTAAATACCTTGTAATTTGTTATTCTAGGTTCCTCTGTGACATGGTGTATATATTTTTTCAAAAGATTACAGTTAACACTTACATGCTGAATCTGGCTGCCTGTTTAAAGCTTTAAACTGGAACAATTTTCTGATATGGTGGGCAAATTTTTCTTGCATTTTTTCTTATTTTTTTGCGTTTCCAGCCTATTAGCGTGGCTTTAAGTTGGCCACCTATTAAGACTATTTATACACAATTTATGTTATTTATAATTTATATGTACTTGTAATGTAGACTTCGAAGTCCATTGTTTCCTAAATATGTATGTATTTATTGCATATTAAATGACACAATTAACATAATATATCACATAGTTTTACTTTATTGCAAAATTGGGATGTGCTGTTTATGAACTCATAGCTGTCATTATCCAACTTGCCTCTTCTTAAAGAATAGATCCCAAAGTGACCTCCATTCCATGCCTCCATTCCAACAGTTTTGTCATGTAAACAAACAATACATTCTATATATTGGGCTTGATTGATAATAATATACCTAGCTAGTGTTCTAAGTCAAAACTAAATAACTATCATCCAAACATAACTTACAATAATAAAAGTTTTATTTAAAGTATCCTTCAGTAAAATCAGCCTCTGCCGGCTAGAAGTGAAATTGCAGAAACAAATTTTGTAACAAAATTGTAACAACCATATTTATTAGCTAAATATTTTGTCATAATATTAATGTCACCAGAATAAATATGGTATAAGGTTAGAAAAATTTGAAACCAAAGTTGAGTTAGCTAGCACAATGCTAGCATGCTGTTAGCAATGCTGGTTAACATTAGTTTGCTAGGTAATATAGTTCACTGGGTCTGACAGCTCTTTAATTTGATAAATTATTCTGACAAAGTTGTCAGGTCTGTATACTAGGACTGTGCTTGCTTAAGCAAGTCAAAATATTTCCTAGCCAGGAGGTGAGATAAAACCGTAAATAGCTCTTCTTCTATGTAATAGGCCCTTGGTCAAATTTTGAGCATGAAATTATGTATTTAGCGGACACGCTTATCCAGAGCGACTTACAATGAATACAGGGACATTCCCACCAGGAGCAACTTAGGGTAAAGTGCCTTGCACAGGGACACATCAACATTTCGCACAGTCAGGAATTGAAGCGGCAATCTTCCGACTAGAAGTCTGACTCCCTAAACACTGAGCCATCTGTCCCCATCAATGTGATTAAGATGTCACACGATAAAGTGGTGCTTTTCGTACCGCAACAACAATCAGTGCATTTAGTTGCCAATAAATGGTCTATACTCGTCGCTGGGTGGTGCTAGACCACAAAAAAACAGGAGATTGCAGTTCTAATGCTTCCTAGAGATAAGTTTTTTGGGACATAGACTGATATTAAATCAATGTAATTGTATTATTATACACAGTATAATAGCTTTCTTAATTTAAATAACGCCTTGTTTGTCTTAAAATGGCTTACAGAAAGCAAAAAATATTGTAGACTACTGCGTCTACATTCTCCAATCAGAATGTGTCCCTAAATCCTTTGTGAAAGATTGGAACTATTTACACAGTATATCAAAGTAGAGTTTTACTTTGCAGGACCAAAAAAGGTAATGAACAATGTTTTAAAGTTGTCCGCTCCCTCAAAACTTTTTTTATAGAGGATGCATTCAAATAGTTTTTTTTAAATTAATTATGATAACTAGGTAGTTATAAACTCCCATTACCTGGTCATTTAGATTTGATTTAAAACCTCTATTTAAACATACAATGTGTAGTTTTTGGCCACTAGGGGTCTCTCTATCAAAACAATAGTGAAAGATATACTTGGATGATGTCGGGAAGTAGTGTGGGATCATGGGTTTTGTTATCGTCATCAATGACAACCTTCCAATCTAGCATCTCCAGCAGAAACAATGTTCACTGAGAAAGTAAAGTATTGTTAAAAATATTATATCTTTATTCAGTTATGTTTGGGGGTTCCCTGGAACTTAGAGCAACTACAGCAGTCAAAGGTTATATGACGCCATTGACAGAAGATAAATTGAAACGTCCCGTGTCTTCCAATTATATTACAAATTTCTCTGGGTTTGAAAGGTAGTGGAAACATTTAGGATAATGTAAGTAGTAAGTACAAAACTAAGAAATATATATAATATAGGTATAGTGATGTTTGCATTTTTAATGCAAAATACGTCTTTTGTTATTGTTTTGAAAAATGGTATGTAATCGGTACAAGTACTTTTAATAACTATGCCAAATGTCACATTTATCAAGATAATCTGCTTTTTCTTAGATGTTGATTAGCCAATTCAAATATACAAAAGTTAATATTTCTACATATCTAGAAGAACATCATTTACATTGCAGGTCAAGAATTTGTAATATTTATTACACATGTCAATAGTTTACCTAATTAGATAAAAATGAGAGAAACACCTTTGTGAAAGTGAATGCAAAAGCAGGATGTTTGTGTTTGCATTTGCACTAAGCATTGCAGACATTTGTGTAAGATGAGAATGTCTGTTTGAAGTGACTTTCTCCAAACAGAGATAATGACCTAATCATATAATATTCTGTTAATTTAGCCTATTTGATTGTTTTATTATAATCTGTACACAATTATAGCTGTACTATCACTGTAATCTATTGAATAAAATTGAAATAGGCTACATCGTATTTCCTTTAAAATATATTTTTTAACGTTAGAATGTAAGCTATTTTGTTCACCCAGAAGCAGAGCCGGAGTGGCGTAGCGGTTAAGTTGGCTTTGTGTAAATAGCGGTTAAGGTGGCTTTGTGTAAAAGCCTACGTCGTATGCTTGAGTCCCTGCAAAGGCATATGTTATGTTCGAGTCCCTGTAAATGGATGTAATTTTATCTCAATTCATTTAGAAGACGCATTCAAATTGTATACTAGCGTATCACTTTTATGAATAAACAGCAATATTTGCAAATAATTAATTTACCCCTACCATCTTACACACTGCTGAGCTGTGTCATACATTGATTCTTCGCAAATATAGATGATTATTCACAAAAGTGATACGTTAGTTTACAATTTGAATAGGTCCTCTAAATAGATTAAGAAAGAATAACATATGGGGACATTTTTCCCTCTCTTAACCTGATAAAGTAAGCATGCTCATTAATAAAGGGTTTAATTCCTCTCAATCTGAACCTATGGGCAAGACAGATAGGTCTGAGCTCATTCCCTTAGCAGCGTGCTCTCGCCTAACTGTGGCTAGGAGCGAGTTGGTAGAGAATAGACACCTGAGAGCAGTAACAGACCCACTTTTTCTTTTTTGTCTCTGGCACTTTTCCCACGCCTGCCAGTTTTGGTTTCCCGCTACTCTCTAGGAAAAGCAGCTGCTGAGTTTCCTCGAGTGACGTTGCGAGAACACAGACTTAAAGAGGATGAATAATTTCTCCTCTACCAATAACGCAACAGATAGATTAAATAACCTGGGTTTATTCTTCTGACTGCCTAGCCTGGTTCACAAATTATTTCTCAGACAGATTTCAATGTGTCAAGTCGGAGGGCCTACTCTCCAGAAATCTGTCTGTCTCTATGGGGGTGCCTCAGGGTTCAATTCTCGGGCCGACTCTATTTTGTGTATACGTCAATGATGTTGCTCTTGCTGCAAATGACTCTATGATTCACCTGTATGCAGACGACACCATTCTTTTAAAAATGCTTTAATAACATACAACATACCTTCCGTTGCCTCCAACTACTTTTAAATCCTAGTAAAACTAAATGTATGCTCTTCAAACGAACACACTGCACCTGCCTGCCAATCAAACACCACCACACTTGACGGGTCTGTGCTGGAATATGTAGATTACAAATATCTAGGTGTATGGTTAGACTCCTCACTCTCTTTCCAGACCCACATCAACCAGCTCCAATCCAAAAATAAGTCCAGGATTGGCTTCCTATTTCGCAATAAAGCCTCCTTCACCTTTCCAGCCAAACTTACCATTGTGAAAATGACTATCCTCCCAATGATGTAATTTACAGATCCGCATCAAACTCCCTACTTCGAAAAGTAGATGTTGTGTAACACAGCGTCATCCATCTTGTCACCAATGCTCCATATAATTCGCATTTGTGCCACAGCTGACTGACAGGAGAGAACAGAATTAAAGCAAGCGAGAGGAGAGAGAGTGCGTGGAATAAGAAAAGCAAGCATGGCAGCTGCAACTCCACATGTGCCTTTTGTCATTTCGTTTGGTTTTACTGATATTCAAATCACAGGAACGAACAAGCGCAGTGCAATATGCAAAACGTGTCACACGAAAATAAAAGATGCCAGATCAACAACATCAAACTTCATCAGGCATCTTAAAACACACCCAGCGAGGTCAGTTTTCTGTAGTGTAGTGAAATGTTAGCCAACAACGTATCGTGGCTACAGTAGCTAAAGTGAACGTGTGCAAGGGCAGGATATCTGGTGATGACTTGGCATTTTGTTAAGACTAACTAGCTATGACATTCATTTACAGATACAGTAGGACTTTCATTTTGATTATTATTCATAGACTACACTCTAGCGGAGCTCACTTTGGTAAAAAAAAATTGGCTACAGCAGTGCCCACATATCAGCTTATTGTGTAGATATTGTATGTTTATCAATGGCACACATGAAACTTACAATTTAATTTTGTCAGTCGTTTTTCTATTAGCAAAACAACAAGCACTTAGATTCTCAGAATTCAACAAATCCAAAGTTAAAATTGTCAGTGATGATGGACAGTGCAGCATCAGATCCTTCTTGACTCAGACTGGTGTGTACAGTCAGTGACATCCTAGGCAAAAGGCAATCACTGAGGCTATAATACAGGACCTTGTTATTAACTGTAACCTGCCTCTGTCTTTAGTGGAGAACCAGAGTTTCAGACATTTTTGGACTTGGATGAAAAGTACTGCCCTGTGGCTCGAAGTAATGTAAACAGGCAAATAGCAGAATTAGTAACAAACAAAGAGACTGAGATAATAGCACAATTGGGAAAGAGTGACTCTGTTACAGTGGATATCTGGTCTGACAGGACAATGCGTGGATTTCTTGGGGTAACAGCCCACTTCATGGATATGGAAAAAGGAAGTCCAATGCTGCAGTCAGTTCTTTTAAGTTGTGACCGGTTTACAGGGTCACATACAGGGGAAAGGATAAGTGACAAATTTGAACAGATATATGAAAAGTTTACAATTAAACATAAATTAGACTACATTATCTGTGATAATGCATCAAATATGAAGAAGTCCTTTACTGTTTGTTTCCCCACTACAAATGAACAAGAACCTGAGGGTGATGTGGACAATTCAAATTTATGGGAGGAAATTGCTGAGGAGGCCAAAGTAGACATTGACTACATACAAAGCAACTGCCATCAGCAACGCCTACATTGCTTTGCACATATGTTGCAACTTGTTATTCGAGATGGACTTAAAGAGACAAAGACAATCAACAGTGCAATAGCTAAGGTGACCAAATTATGCAGTCTAGTTCACACCAGCTGTGGACTGAAGGAAGCCTTTGAGACAGCTTATGGAGCCAACCGCACCATTCCCGCTGCAGTGTGTACACGGTGGAACTCCACTCTGAGACTGGTGAAAGCAGTCACCTCGCTAGATCCTCAAAGCCTGAACATTATTTTAGAGGCACAAAGACACAAAGAACTTTGCCTTTTGTCAAGAGAATGGAGCCAGCTAAATGAACTTGAGGAGATCTTGGATCCATTCCTCCAGGCAACAGAGCTCACACAGGGAGACTAAGTGGTAACTATAAGTGCAACTCTCCCATGCATCCTATCACTCAACTCTCACCTGCAGAGAATACTGGGCACTACTCGCTACCTGGTCAGTTTTGTAAAAGCACTACAAAAGTCTCTTAGACAACGCTTCAGGGGAGCATTCGTGAATGTCAAAATGGAAGACGCAGGCCAAGAAGCAGATCGTCCATTTGGAGACTCGCCGTACCAGATAGCTGCTCTACTAGACCCGTCTTTCTGTCTGTTCTGGCTTGAGCACGATGTCCACACAACTGAAGAGGGGAAGAGGGAGGTGAAAGACTATCTAATAGGCAAGTTCCAAGAGTAAAATATTTTTAAGCACCTAATTGTATATTCACATTACTGTATATACATGTAGCTAATCATTACATTTGTTAGGATTAGAAATTTTTGAAATAGTGAAGATCAAAATTAATTATAATATTACTATTAATAAACATTAGATTATCTCCATAACTAATTGATTCTTTTACAGACTCTTTATTACTGTATACCGTGTTACAGTAAAAAAAAAATGTTTTTATTAATTTGTAATTCATGTATAACTTTGTCTTCTTGCACCTTGGCGCTTTAATCTTAACCAAGTCACTGTTTCAAATGAGAAACTGTTCTCATCGTGTCCACCTGGTGAAATAAAAGTTCAATAAAAATAATAATAATAATAATAATAATGCTAACCATGATGTGGTTTTTCAGAGCTGGTCTCATCAGAATGCCAGAAAATAAACCTTCCAGAAACCAAATTTCCAAGTGAGGATCCAAACGAACCTCTTCCTAAATCTCCACAGCTTTTTTTAGGTTACTGTTTCAAGAACACAAAGAGACAACATGATCGCAAGACTGTGGAGAAAGAAGTCTCTGCTTACATCAAAACTGCTACAGTGGAAGAAACTGACTGTCTGAAATTCTGGAACAGCCATCAGCAGGAATTCCCAAGACTCTTCAAGGTGGCCATGAGGGTCTTTGCTGTCCCTGCGACCAGTGCACCTGTAGAGAGGGTGTTCAGCTACGGGGGGCTCATCATGCGACGGCATCGAGCCAGGCTGAGTGCAAATACACTGTCCAACTTGATAATTTTGAAATGTAACAGCCAGTATTCCACGTATCATTAATATTCTTAGGCTTACAAGCCAAGTGCATCACAAAAGTATGTAATGACAGCAATAGATTTTAAACCTTTTGATTGAAAGGACACCTGTGTTGCTGCAAAAAATGTAGCTGACAATGCACTGTTATTATATTCTTCAGCTACATAATAGATTATTTTTTGTTGTTTTGTGTTTTCATTGAGTGAGGGGAAATACAGAAAATATAAGCTATCATAATTAAAACTCAGGATATTAATATAAGGTGTAAGTTGTAAGACAGTTTTAACCTTCATTTAGAGGATGTTTTGAACATGTTCTTTGCACAAAGGATTAACCTGTTTATGGTATCTAAGGATCTTAGCACTAGCTGAAAAATGTTGTTACACTGTTAATTAACCAGGCCAGTTGGCTAAACACTTACTCATATTTGATAGATAATACATAGATTTATTGTCCATTGGGGAATATTGTTTTCATAGTGTAAATGTTGTAATCAGATACAGAAACATAGTGTTCATTTCATTCAGTGTTCAGTTCTTTTCATTTTTAAATGAGTTTCATCATGACGCATGTCATAACCATTTTGAAATATGCAATACATTCCATTTGTGCAGAACTACTTTACATTTACAATTAGAGTAATACCTACATCTGTAGATTTTCAGATACAATCAAATGGTTGGTTAGGAAAAGCCATGCCATCACAATGCGTAATGACGCACAATAGCTGATCTTGCACTGTTAGAATATAATAATAATAATAGCCTAATAATGCACATTATTTATTAATAACAGGATATCTGGCGACTGGCATTTTCCAGATGGAACGGACTGACAGGTCAGGGATATCTAAGCCAACCCTTAGCCAGGTTATGCCAGGCGTGTTAGTCGGTATAATAGGCTTGTCGCATAATTACATTAAGTTTCCGTACACGGCGGGTGAACAGTCAAACAAAAAAGCACAATTTGTCCGGTTTCCCAAATTTAATCGGTGCTATTGACTGCACTCATGTTGCCATAAGGACAATGAATGAGAATGAACATGCGTTCATTAATCGAAAGCATTTGCATTCCACCAATGTCAAAATAATTTGTGATGCAGACATGTTGCTGTAATGTAACCAATTTCCCCCCACCCGTGGCAGACACACGTTCGCGATGAAGCACTAGACGCTTTGACGTCGACTGATATCTGACCACTTTATATTTCGGCGACGGTCCGACTTCCTTACAGCGTATGCAACCTTTTAGCACACCAACACCTTTTCGCCATTGGTAATAGGCACACTGTGCCCTTCAAACAACATTTTCCTCCTCTTTTCCACCTCGCCAATAATATTTTCTACTTCACATTGAGTGAAGTGGCTTTTTTTGGTTTTTCCCCGTATTTGCCATGCTTTCTCAATCAATGAATATTAATTTTGGGGCGTTTCACTGACTATTTATGGCCAAATAAGGACGTGACATGTAGCCGCGAATGCTGCGCTACGTATTAGAGTTGATTGTGATTTACAAAGGGAAAAAGGCGTAGGACATGCGTGCCCATGTTTTTATAAATCTGAATATTTCTTTGCGTACGCACGTCCTATATTTTGTCCGTACGCCACTTCTTACGCAAATCCACCGCAAAGTTTTATAAATGAGGCCCCTGGTCATTATGCCACTTACCATAGTGTTATTTACACACAGCCACTTTGTACCTCAACGAATGTACCAATCTACCTCCGCTCCTATTATTCTTTTTTTCTAACTGTCTGTATGGTACAGCGCCATGCCACTGTATTTACCAATCATCTATCTCCATATACCAACATATGTTGCACTACTTGTACAAATGCCTAATTGTCTGACCTGAAGACCTGCACACTGTATTATTTATTTAGTATTTTCTCTGTTTTTACTATTTCTTGTGCACTGCTTGTCTTGTAATTATATGTGTAACTTCTTGTTGTCTGTACCTCTACGCTTTTATCTTGGCCAGGTCGCTGTCTCAAATGAGAAAATGTTCTCAACGTGCTTACATGGTTAAATAAAGGTTAATTAAAAAATAAATAACACTTTCCCCAATACCTTTTTGATATTCGTGGTATCATGGTGGTAATGTTACAAATACCACATTTGAATGTATACGGTATTTGGGCAACAAATTCCCAGATCAGAGGTGAAAGTCAGTTTTTTCTGTCTATGAGCAAGACTGTTAACTGCTCCTCCCCCTGTAGGATCCCCTCCAGGTCTTTGCTGTAAATAATCCTTAAATTGAGTTGAACCTCCCGTTTTAGTGGACAATGACTATTTGCGGCAACAACAACTTAACCAAGGTTAAATAAACAGAAGTAACAGGTTGTCTGCCTGTTTGCCTGACTGACTGAAATACAAACTACATGTTAATGCACTCTAATGGAGGAATGCTGGAGCTGTTATTTTGTGTCATTAATTCAGTAAATGTCTTAGAAAATTATATTTTTGTTTTTTGTATTGGTTTTATTTTTGCACCTCACTTGAAATAAATATACAATTTAATTATAGAAAATTATCAATATAAATTTGTTAGTTCGTAGATAATCAAAATGATTAAGTGAATTATTTATTTCAAATTCATTCACTGTCCAACATAAGTTTGTAAAGTTAATCTTCTGATAGTCTGACAAATCGATGAAACCCCCCTAGCTACTAAGTCCCCGTGGGCAACTTCTACCCAGAGCTTGGTGTTAAGGCGATGGCTTGTCTTCAAAGCTGTTTATCCCTTTGGCAAGATGGAGCCCACTAAAGCCCTCTAGTTCCTGCTGTGACACAGCATACTGCCATTAAATTATTCCGCAAATCCAAGAGGAAATACACGAGATATCAGATAGCATTAAAGCTTAATGTGGCCACCCAGACTGGTTTCACACAGCCTTGATGTGTTCTTCTGTCAGCTACTGCTCTGACAAGCCCAGGCTGAATAACTCTGCCAATTTGTGGGAGGAAATGAACTGCTACTTGACTTCTATCTCTGCTTTAGAGGCGACCTTTATTGGTTCTTAAAAATGATCAATCCAGAGTGCATTCTATAATCTTCTTGTTCAGCTAAAGAATATGTATCAGTTGTTAGTATATTTAGTATTTTCTTATTTTATGGAAAGTGTTGATCTTTGGCTTTACTTTTTTGTGGTGCTTGATTACATTTTGTCAATCTGGTCATGTCCACTGTTCGTAAAGATTGTGAAGAAAAAACGAATCAACATGTAAAAAAACAACCCAAGAACATCAAAACCACTATTTAATATGCATTACTTGCTTAATGTTCTATGTATGCTTTTGTAGTTGGAGTGTGTTTCCGACCTGTGGACAGTTTTTTACCAGCCAGTGGATGTGATATAAATATACCAACACACAACAAATACTACTAAGCTACACTTTTTAGGACATTTACAGAATGTAAATTAGGAAATTAGAATTTGGTTTACATGGTTAGCTCTGATACAGTAGTCTCACAAGATATATTTTATTTACATAAAAAAATATTTTGATTTGACTAAAGGATTGAATTTCTATTATATGTTACATTTGAACAAACCTCTCCCCCACTGCAGTAAATACATGAACACGGAAGAAATAAATAAATGTGTTTATATCACGTCTCCCTCTGCACCTATGCGCCCCTCTGGCCATTTGCGGCTGCAGCAGTCGAAATCACTAGTCAACTAAAAGCCACCGGCTCCTTTTTCATCACCCAAACCTGGACTGTCTTCGTCTAATCAGTACACCCACCATTTATCCATTGTTATTACTACTGTACATGTCAAATATGATTTTATCCAAATACAGTGTCCTGAAAAAATTGTCCATTAAATTTTTGTGTGATTGCAGATCTTTTTGTATCTATTATTAGTACAGTGCTAAAAAAAAAAGGGAAAACTTAAACAACACATTATAACTCCAAGTCAATCACACTTCTGTGAAATCACACTGTCCACTCAGGAAGCAACACTGATTGACAAATCAATTTCACCGTGCAGGATGTTTGGCATTTGCCAGAGAACACCAAGATTGGCAAATTCGCCACTGGCGCCCTGTGATCTTCACAGATGAAAGCAGGTTCACATTGAGCACATGTGACAGACGTGACAGAGTCTGGAGACGCTGTGGAGAACGTTCTGTTGCCTGAAACATCCTCCAGCATGACCGGTTTGGTGGTGGGTCAGTAATGGTGTGGGGTGGCATGTCTTTGGGGGGCCGCACAGCCCTCCATGTGCTCGCCATAGGTAGCCTGACTGCCATTAGGTACTGAGATGAAATCCTCAGACCCCTTGTGAGACCATATGCTGGTGCAGTTGGCCCTGGGTCCTACTAATGCAGGACAATGCTAGACCTCATGCGGCTGGATTGTGTCAGCAGTTCCTGCAAGAGGAAGGCATTGATGCTATGTACTGGCCCGCCCGTTCCCCAGACCTGAATCCGATTGAGCATATCTGGGACATCATGTCTCGCTCCATCCACCAACGCCACGTTGCACCACAGACTGTCCAGGAGTTGGCGGATGCTTTAGTCCAGGTCTGTGATGACATCCCTCAGGAGACCATCTGCCACCTCATCAGGAGCATGCCCAGGCGTTGTAGGGAGGTCATACGGGCACGTGGAGGCCACACACACTACTGAGCCTCATTTTGACTTGATTTAAGGACATTACATCAAAGTTGGATTAGCCTGTAGTGTGGTTTTCCACTTTGATTTTGAGTGTGACTCCATATCCAGACCTCCATGGGTTGATAGATTTGATTTCCATTGATTATTTTTGTGTGATTTGTTTGTCAGCACTTTCAACTATGTAAAGACAAAAGTATTTCATATGATTAGTTCATTCATTCAGGTCTAGGATGTTTTATCATAGTGTTCCCTTTCTTTTTTTGAGCAGTTGATTAGTAGTAATACTACATTGTTGGAGTTGTAACTGGGGCACATGATTGTCACTGTACATGCAATAACACCTGATGTCTATACACGTAATAAATAAACTTGAATCTTGAAACTTGAAAATTTGTCTTTATCCTTTTCTAGCAAAATGTGTTCCTGCCACAGGCCTTACCATGTGATGCACAATTAAAATAATATTGTCCCTCTTACTGTACTGAAAGTTTACTGTGCAGATGTGGGACTAAAATGAAATGTTGTGTTAATGCTTCCGCTTAAGATTTGGCTTTAACACAAACAATCCTCTTTATCATAGCGACATTTAGGACTCGACTGAAAATGTCACCCGCCTCAGAAACCAATTCATCAAAGTCGCTAACTTTTGGAGGACCTGGCCCATTTTCTCAGCCAGTGGATGTGACATTTTAAGTTGGTAGAAATATATGCTGATGTATTTCTCATGATAATAGAACTACAACAGTTTGTTTCAAGGTTTAAAATGGGATATTCAGACATTATTCAAGAACTGCTCTCTGGCCCTAAACATGTTGGTTTCAGTTCAGTTTCAGTTTTAAGTTTATTTTTCACAAGTACAGAAAACCACAGATGTTATTTCATGTAACCTACAGTGAAAATATTGTGTTGTGGTTCCAAAAGTGCAAAAATGTACACCATCTCTATCAGTAAAAATAAGATATAAAAGGTGAGACTAGACATCAAACGCAAGCATATTTATACAGTCTATAAATTGAAGCAGTGCCGATATAATAATACTTTGATGAGCAGGTGCGTTATAATGCACATCCATATGTGCTTGGTTGTCATCTCATTCCAAAACCAAGGGCATTATTATGCAATTGGGGATTTTGGATTGTGTTGCCAAAAAAAGTATTTCACCAAAATAGCATTTGTGAGGTAGGGCACTGATAGCGGACGAGATGAATTGGCTTTCAAACGCCATTCAAATTCATCCCAAAGTTGCGTGATGACCTTTTCTCAGTAGGCAGATTTGTCATTGTTTCTAGTGAGGTCTACAGTCATGGTCAAAAGTTTTGAGATCGACACGAATACAATTTTTTTGCTTTGCCATGAAAAAAAAAAAAAAGTCACGCTTTGCAATGAACTTAATCCCCCCCAAAAATGTCCATTGCATTTTAGCCCTGCCACAAAAGGACCAGCTGACATCATGTCAGTGATTGTCTCTGTCATGCTGATTGAGTTAAAATAACAGACTGGAAGGAGAGTGTTGCTTGAAATCATTGTTCTTCCTCTGTCTCTGTCAACCATTGTTACCTGCAAGGAAACACTTGCCATTGTCATTGCTTTGTACGAAAAGGGCTTCACAGGCAAGGATATTGCTGCTAGTAAGATTGCACTTAAATCGAACATTTATTGGATCATCATGAACTTCAAGGAGAGAGGTTCAATTGTAGTGATGAAGGTGTCAGGGCACCCAAGAAAGTCCAGCAAGCACCAGGACAGTCTCCTAAAGGTGATTCGGCTGTGGGATCGGGGCACCACCAGTGCAGAGCTTGCTCAGGAATGGCAGCAGGCAGGTCTGAGTGTATCTGCACGCACAGTGAGGCAAATACTTTTGGAGGAAGGCCTGGTGTCAAGGACTAAAGTCATTTTCTCTGATGAATCCCCAGTTCTGTGTCATGCCAACAGTAAAGCATCCTAAGACCAATCATGTGTGGGGTTGCTACTCAGCCAAGGGAATGGGCTCACTCACAATTTTGCCTAAGATTACATGAAGAATGGCACTAACACATCCTCAGAGAGCAACTCCTCCCAAACGTCCAAGAGCAGTTTGATGATGACATACAGAACATTTTTGATTTATGATGTCTAGATGTAAACAGTAACACTTTGCCTCCCTACAGTAACTTTAGCAGGACAATTTTGGCCAACCAGTAAAAAATAAATCCTTCACCTATATGATTACCGTCATGGACCATGCTCTAATATAACGTTAGTAAACAACAACACTATAGTACAACTACTCTATATGATCACCGCCATGAACCCGATTATGTAGCGTAGCTATTATTAGTACAGTAAGCAAATTATTGGAGAAGTAACTATAAACAAAATGATGATTGTGTATTGCTAGATAAGGCAGATGTAAACAGTAACAACTTTGTCTGCATACTGTAACCTTAGCTGGTGAATTGCAGCAAAAATCCTAAACAAGAACTTCTTCAACAAAAAGATTGCCATCATGAAGCATGCACATAAAAGTCCTTCCCTTTGTTGCATTTCTTCATATGTGTTTTCGGGCTATCGCAACCGACAGATGTTAGCTAGCATATGCAAAACACTGTACCGGAGTTCGCCTATTCACGGACAGAGTATGCAGTTTTATGATCTCCTTCTCCTGTATTTTTTAATTCAAAAACTTACAATGGACAGCTTAGGACGTGCAGAACGCATTGAAAAGGTGGTTTTACTAGAATACTGTGAAAATGACCTGGAAAACAATTTTGAGGTGTTTGAGGCCTAGAGTGTCCCTTTAAGTAGTTTAGAATGTTCTGGAAGAAAACCAACACTGTACTAGAAGGGTGTACCTAATAAACTGGCCAATAAATGTACATTTTACTTTTGCTGTGTAATATATGGCTCTAAGGAGAGGTTGCAAACTACACTACAGCCCGAATGCTATCTGACCTAAAGTTGCAGAGGTAGCCTTTCAATAATAATAACTTTATATAAACTCAAAGCTTCATGACAATGTGGAAAGCTCTGCGAGAGGAGTGTTATGGCCTTTCACCTCAGTGAGGCTGATATGAAAGCAATTCCAGTCTTTGAGTAAAAGTACTGCCTTTGTGATGATTGCTTATCACCTATAAGCTTTTAAGTCATTTACATCAGATAGCATAGAACCAGGGTGTTTGGGATCATTTTCTGGTCCTGCAATGTGTTCAGTTTCATTGTGTACAAACTCGCAAATTCTTCATTATTCAACCTCAACTCTATAAATTCAGACAAAGACAGAGATTGCAAATGGCATTTGGCCTTCTCGTAAGTCTGAATTTCTCATATACAAACACACAAAATGAATGTCTTTATGTGTAAGGTGACAACAGAGCAGTGAGTAGGGGACAGAATGAACTGGCTCCTAAACAAAGAGAACATAAATAATACACATTAACTAAAGCTTTGACTAATGGTTTGGCTTCCTCCTCTTTGCTGTAAAGATAAAGCTATAAAACCAGGTCCCTAATTGGCCTTTCAAATACAAACACTTTTTTAGAGAAACTATAAGTCTCTTTAAAGGAGGGAAGAGTGTTCTGATTTCTTATATGGATAGGTAGGGATGTAGAGACCATACAAATACATAATCCTACATGTTAGCCAAAATAATTGAAAATGTTTCATAAGAACCAAATTAGTAAATTGCAAAATCTGTCTTTCAACAGAAGAGGAACAATCCAAGGGCCATCCATGTGACACCATTTAAAGAACTTTGTATTAGTCTCCTGCTAACATTCCAAGGCTCATATAACTAGTGCCTCAACCTTTGTTTACTAAGTCCTTGTATCTCCTTGCCATCTGCTGTTTTGCATTGTGGAACATGCAGGCAAGCCTTTAGGTATTGACAGTTAAGACTTGATGCCAAATGTGGCAGGGAAGAGGTGGGGGGGGGGTGTGATGTGTCGCCTCGCCATGCGGCTCATGACATTACTTCTGCCACCCTGTCGCCAGGCAGATCATAATTCATCTTCATTGAACAACAGGGCTGTCTTTGTGACAGGCTAAATGATCGGGCATCAGATGGATGGATAACCATGTCCTTAGATACAGCTCCCAAGTGAAATTGAGTGGAATTTTGCGGTAGAACAGCAGGTGACCCGGAACTCACGATGACTGTCTCAACGGGAGAGGACAACAAAGCTGTAAAGATGCACTTTTAAAACTGTGACAATAATTTTGAGTTGACTTTGGGTTAATGGCAGTACATTTGAGTACACACGGGTCCAGACCTCAGGAATGGCAGGTTAATTCACCTGGCAACCCAGGTGATTTTCTATTTGGAAATTTTTCATGTATCTGCAAATCAAAACAAGTGCACCATTAGGCATGTCATCAGATTATTGCGTAACCTTCTTGAAAATATTAAACTGTGAAATTTGAAATGTTTAGATTTTTAGAGCAATTGTCAACATAAACAATCATGGGCTGGGGTTACATTTTACCCAATTTTTCTATCCTCATATTTATTTGGAATGTCCAATTATGACCAATTATGGCTATGCTTCTTCGCAACTGCAAAGCTTGGGAGAGTCAACCTTTAAGATGTATCCTATGATGCACATCTCATCAAGCTGTTCTGCTTCTTATCACACTGCATTCGGAATGTTTTCATTGGTTCACTGGACACTGGACTACGGTGCATTCTCCTAAGCCAACAATGGCAATTGACCTGGCAGGAGTCTTTCCAATCACAAGGACTGGGCATCGTCCATTATTCAAACAAACACATGGCCTAAATGAGTCAAAGGCTGCTGTTTTTAAGAGTATGCCAACATCCAAGTTATATGCAGCAAACTAAAACATGCACAACTTTAATGCATTTTAAATAAAAATACAGCACAGCATATCAATGGGGTTGGCACTAAACTCTTATACCCTGGCTACAGCCTTGAATGGGGATAAGATTGGTTTATCCTGACAATTTCAAAAAAGAATAATGCTTGTGCTTGCTTTTCTGTGCTACATGTTACATGTTTACATGTTTCCATCTGAAATGTATGGATTGGATCTTACTGATGTTTGTTTTTTTGTGGATTTAAACGCACCTCATTTTGATGATAGCACATAGTTAATGAGTTAATGGATTCCATGAATTCTCACTCTCTCTTTACAAACCAAGGGAACATTTAGTTGACCTGCTGGTTGTGTGAAACTTATTGTCACACCTCAAATCATTCCTGACTGTTTATATCAGCCATCACCAATTAGCAGACTCCAGGTCCGGAGTGCGGAACTGTTCTCTCCGGACCGCATAATAACATTAACGGAGCTTCTCGTTTTTTCGTCGGGCACACTTTAGCCAGCTCAGGGGAGATGAGAGGGCCTACAGTAACCTGGGAAAACCCTGACGGACTTCCAGCAAATTTGAGATTTGCTCTGCAAGTCAATCTGGCCAAGAGCCCATTCAAGCCCATTTCCAATTTTTCCAAATCGAGGCACCAATCACAACCGTTGAGGCGGGCTTTACACGAAGACGATAGCGCAGCTGTGGAGGCATACAGTCAAGGGAGAAGCCCATAGAGTCTATGAAAAGCATCGGAACAAAATATTTGCTCCTGCTCCTATGCTCATGGACAACTCCTACTCGCGCTTTCCGTCTGTGCAATAGGCAAGATTCTGAATTATTCAGATTTCTCTTGGCACAGCTACCAGAAGACTTTCAGACAGGTTGCTCACATCTATGTCATCAAGCTCAGTTTGAGGCTGCACAGTATGCTTAGCCACCACCGAAAAAGTACTTATAATTGACGTTATTGGTCTCAGTGGAAGTCTATTGGGTCACTGTGTCCATTTTATTTACTGTCTAAGAGAAGGACCTGTGACGATACCTCCGGGGCTGAGCATTCAAAGTAGCATAGAATGAAAATAAAATGTAGGCTACTATTTATCTCTTTTTCATAACACTATTATCCATAGTATTATTCATCAGAGCACACTTAGGCTACAAGCATTGGTGGTCTGTGGATCTTAAGTCACTGACACGCGCATGTTTCTTTCAATTAAGAAACATTGCCAAACTAAGAGCTGTTGTTTTACATTCTGATCTTGAGATTATCATGGATTGTTTTATATCATCCAACTTTTATATCATCCAAGTTGTAAACGGTCCTTGTCTTAGAACCGTTTACAACCCACAGGGATAACAATAACAATTGGTTATGTGTTTTGTGAACATAACTCAAAATGATCAAGCACGATTACAGTATTAGTCATCATAACAATCATAACAATAATTGTCACATTCTTAGGTTTATGACCGTGCCATGAGGGTTTTTGGTATCCTCTCAGTTTAGGATTGGACTGTGCCATGGGTCTGGCTCTACATGGTGGTCTAGTGCAGGGGTTCCCAAACTATTCAGCCCACGACCCCCAAAATAAAGGTATGAATAACTTGTGACCCGGTTAAAGTATACAAATGTTGCTGAAACTGTGCACACACACTAATAGGCATAATTACAACACAAATTAACACAACAGTCAAACAACTATAATATTGTTTTACAGTAATTTACTCATTACTTTCATTTAAATATTAACATCACTTAATAAGAGGGGTGGGCACAATACCGTTGCATGCAATGGCGCACACACACAAATAGGCCTATCTAAACATGAGCATGTTTACAACACAAAAGAACACAACAATCAAACAACTATTAATAACCCTAACGGGGTCTAAGGGGTTTTAGGTCCGCCTGGCACAGACTTTGACTTTTTGGCCTCTAGAAAGGTCATACTTTGACCTACAGTGAAGTGCCTTATGGTTCTGGACAGCAGACCCATGGCTACAACATGAATGAATGAAATCCAACATACTGGGTCATTGAATTTGTAACGTTTCTCAGTTCCTCTTCCCAGAGAACTACATCTTCCCCTTCCTAGTTTGCTTGGAACTACAATTCCCATTCCCAAGTTCATCTTCCCTGTGAACTACAGCTTCCCTTGTCTTGCCTCCTCAGAACTACATTTCCCATAACCTGGACTCAATCAACCAAATTCCACTCACCTGCTCTCACCCAGTCCTATATATGACACACACACACACCATTGCCTCTTTGCGAGGTATTGTGGGTATTGATTTCTATTACTGAGCATTCTATTCCTATATTGTTGTTCTGTTTTGACCTCTGCTTTGTTTGTGACTTATTCTGCCTTGGATTATCCCCTGTACCTTTGCAAAACCTATTATTGATATTCTGTTCTGGCCTGACCCCTGCTCTGTTTTATGGATGATTCTGCCTTGGATTATTCTGTGCCTTAGACTTTGGAAATACATACCTGTTTAGAAATAAACTTTGTTCTTTTTTACATTTTGGAGTGAATCATTACAGAATTTTATGTTTTATTAAATATATATCCCAAAAAACTAAAGAATGTATGTATATTCTGTTGTTTTTATGTGTTAAAGTATGTAAACTATAATGAATAAGGCTTTTTATTGCTTATTGTTAAGCACCCAGGGCTCTTGGACCAGTGTGCAAAGTTTGGAGGCCATGCAAACAAGTCAACATCAAAATGCTACATCTATTTCTTACTACATTATATTCTAAAGGTTTTTGAAATCCCATTAATTTTTCACTTTTTAAAAGTGTTGGTGTTGTGGAGGATGATGGCCTAGATCATTGCAGATTTGTTATTTTGTAAAAATACATGACCGTATATGAGGCACCAATATTTCCGGCTGTGTTTAACCCACATGGATGAGCAACCACTCATTTTTTTTCTTCCGATCTCCCCCATTTCCAATGGTACCAAGCTTTAGTTGCTTTTTCGGTTTGCATGATAATCACGCTTGACACTCTAGCGGGAGATATACTTTGAAGGGTTAAACTTTTTTGTTTTCTGGAAATCATCTCGTGACCCCACCCCGCTGTCTTGCGACCCCTGGTCTAGTTGATAGCACTGTAGTCTCACAGCAAGAAGGTTCTGGGTTTGAATCCCGGTCATCCCGTGCCTTTCTGTGTAGAGTTTGCATAGAAGTGAGAGCGGGTGAGCTATACAAATCAGGATAGAAAGAGGGTTGACAATTTTTATTTATTTTTAGTTGATATAGCAACTTTTACAGACAAAGTCACAAAGTCCCTTACATGATAAACATTTACCGTATATACCCGAATATAAGACGAGGTTTTTGTCCTAAAAATAGGCTGAAAAATTTGGGGTCGTCTTATAATTGCGATATAGACAAAATCACGGGGAAAACGGAGAAAGCAGGGGGAAACAGCAGAGGGCGCCAACACAATAGGCTAATTAATGACAGTGTTATAAATTAAATAAACCATAAATTGCCGCCATGGAGTGATGAAGAGATCATCTTCAGAAAAGCGCTTCAAAAGTTGGTCAAATAAACCAACACGTTCGAAACAGTTATATCATTAATTTCTGACAGAGTGCACTTTATTTTGTGACAAATTAATCCAAATATTTAAATGTGCTATATGTAAAACGGACAGCCAGCGCTAAAAAATGGATACTCCCAGAATCTAAACTAATGTGACGAACAAGATCAGCGCAATGATGACAAGCGAACGGTGTTTTACTACGTCTATGGTCATGGAACCGTTTAGAAACATGCATAATTTTTTTTAGGTTGTCTAGAATCTCTATGATCTCGTTCGTTTGTTTGCTGCTTCCATGGCTGTAGCGCGCTGGGTTTGCGTTTTTACAGGTATGCCTGGCAATCCGTTCGTGCTGTT
>JACXGM010003638.1:15129-40795 GCA_016801145.1 Umbra pygmaea
ACTGTATCTGGTAAGTATCAAACCAACTGTATCTGGTAAGTATCAAACCAACTGTATCTGGTAAGTATCAAACCAACTGTATCTGGTAAGTATCAAACCAACTGTATCTGGTAAGTATCAAACCAACTGTATCTGGTAAGTATCAAACCAACTGTATCTGGTAAGTATCAAACCAACTGTATCTATATGAAAACTGTTTTCATAAGCATTTCCAGAAGAGAGGAACACCTTTCACCTGGAAGCTATTAAAGCTGTCAGGAAATGGAGACAGAGATTGAGTGTTTCCCAGCGCTGTAGAGTATGTCTCTCTGGAGATGGGAAATATTTAGAATCATTATAAAACCTATCTGATAGGATGAATTGTAACAGAGAATAAAAATCACACCAGACAGCTGGGCACACACAGCTCCGCAAGATCAGTATCACACAAACATCTGCGGATGTAACTTTTCATATGTAATCTTTGACTTCATAGTACCATCACTTTTGATATCTATTACGTGATATTACAAATACCAGATGGACAACCAGTTTTCCCATACGTTTGGCAACTTCTCTGTAATATTTACACTCATCGCTGATAGATTGATAATTATTTCCATAAATGGGTTTTTGTTTCTATTGAAATTCCTAGAGCGGCATGATCGTCATCATGACGGTCTCACAGGCCGAAATCAGTCTTAATAAACCAATCCCCAGCTTGGGTGTGCTCTCCACTGTTCCCTCAGCTGCTTGCTAAACAAATTTATTCTGCATGCCTAATGAGAATAGGGAGAAAGAGGTAAAGAAACTAATACATTTAATGTTCTCCACAGACTAAAAAGCACTGGCACCTGGCAAAAGCAAGAAACAAAGGCCAAGTCAGGAATTTCTGGACAGTAATACCTCACTCTTCATGGATGGGGAGTTGTTGTATCTTGACAGATTTATAGTAGATCATAGGACATTTCTTGGAAAGAAATTTCTGCCTTGCAAATAGAGTTTGAATGTAACAGCTAACCATGGATATAGATAGGCATAAAACCTGTTTATATGCTGTAAAATTTGTGAATGTTAATTGTAGTTAGCCAATACTAGCTAAGGACATGCAAAGTGTGGTTCTGGGAATAACTTTCGGGACAAATATGCTTCACTTGTCACCAAGAACAGTTATATTTCATTACATTAGTGCTCACTTGGCTGTTTCATCAGGGATAGCATTCTTGAGCTGTATTCTTTGTCTGAAAGGTGCTATATAAATAAAGGTTATTATTATATTATTATTATTATATTCATCATGAAACAGTGGTTAGTTTTTCTGCTCCTCTTTTTTAAATGGATTAATGTTGCATTAAAAAATGAATGAAAAGTGGTGACATGGAACAAGGCTGCCATGTAATGTAATTGGGTAGGGATCATTATTTTTTTGATATCCTATTTGTAGAACTAAATTTCTTGCTTTAGTTCCCACAGATTCTTTAAAAAACAGAATTTGGGAAAAAGGAGGGAATGTACAGAAATTATGCAGATTATTTCATCCTTAATCCTGATTCACGATGCTTGGCAGCATCCCAAAGTTAATGGATTATAATAAAAGATATGATAAAAGTCTAGTAGACACATCTATGGTCAAAATGTTTACGAATGTTAAGCCTATATTCCGTCTGCCCAGCATCGGTGCTCCCCTTAAAAAATCCCTTCTGGGAACTGTGAAGATGTCTCGGAGAACCAGGCTGGCCAAGACTCTTATTAAAACAACGAAGCTCATAATTATTGCGGAATTCCAAAGTAGCGCTAACCATAATTAGGCCACACAGGAACAGCCTTCTAAAGAATGAATGTAATAAATAAGCCATTAGATGGGCAGTAAAAATGCAGGAAATAAAAAACGGCGTCTGGACAGATCTCATAGCCTCTTGATGAGTACTTTGAGAAGTTATCTTTTCTTAGATTTTCATTCAAATTTTTCTGTCTGACATTTGTCAAGAACCACTACTCTATACAGTGTATTGAATATGATGGTAGTAGATGATATCTAATGAAACTGATGTAGCGTTTGTTTTCCCAACGTGCTACTTACAGTCGTTTGCATTTATATTGTTTCAAGGTAACAAGCATTTTAAGACTACAGAATAAAAAGTACAGCATTATACAGTAAACATGAAATAACTGTGGTGAATCGATAGGAATTCCTAAATAATTGTTCAAAAATTGATTGGAAGTTTTGGTTGTTTTATTATTTAACTAAAAATAATATTTAATGTCTACTGGAGTTTACAGTAGATCTGATATATTCTGCAAAGCTCATAATATCACACAAGACAAAGACCTATTTTTTATGTGTGAATAGTGTAAACAGTCTAGAACAAGTTAATTGGAATGAAATAATTTAGGATGTATACACCCATTGAATAGATAGATAGATAGATATTTTTTATTATTGTGTCATGCCAAAAAAAAATTGGCCTATCCCACATGGGATTACAAGACACCATAAATTTATTTAACAGACATCTTCTTCCGGTTACATACACACATCATTCACAGAAAAAACAACAACATGAAAACATATTTACAAGTACATATACATATATGTACATACATAAACACACACCCCCATAAACACACAGAATAAATGTTTCAATAAAGGTACATGTTAACAATTTAATTTACCATTACGATCTCCAAACACATGAAAAGGCATTTACCTTAACTCAGTTTTGCACAAAGGTAGAATACAGTATATAGAAGAAGTAGACACGCAATGCATTCAATACATACAGCAAATTCGCCACTGTTAAATTAATACTGTCATTGTGGACACATATAGACAGCTGAACCAGTGTTACAGTTGTGCTCAAATGTTTGCATACCCCTGGAGAATTGGTAATAGATGTACCATTTTTAAAGAAAACAAGAGTGAGCAGGCAAAACAATTTGTTTTTATTTCTCATTAGAATCATATTCAATTGTAGGTCCTAATAGAACTGCACAATGATAAAACCAAACATAGCAACAAATAAAATAATAAAATGACCCTTGAAATGTCTGCTTACCCTCAGTTCTTAATACAATCTATTGGCCCATTTTAGCATCAAAGACATTGTGCAGTTGTTTGTGATAGTTGTCTATGAGGCACCAAATTCTTGCAGGTGGTATAGCTGCCCATTCGTCTTGGCAAAATGCCTCCAGGTCATGCAAAGTCTTTGGTCGTCTTGCATGAACTGCATGCATGTTTGAGATCTCCCCAGAGTGGCACTAGGATTTAGATTTTTAGTCTAACCTTTATTTAACCAGGTAAGCATGTTGAGAACAGTTTCTCATTTCAAACGGCAACCTGGCCAGGGTCACATGATATTATGGTCAGGAGACTTTATGGCCACTCCAGAACTTTCACCTTTTTCTGCTGGCTACCATTATTTTCCGATAACATGCTGCATTCATCTTGCCATCAATTTTCACATGGTTCTCTGTGCCTTTAGAGCTCACACACTCCCAAAACATCAGTGAGTCACCACCATGCTTCACAGTGGGTTTGGTATTCTTTTCACTATAAGCTTTGTTGACCCCTCTCCAAACATAGCGCTCATGGTTGTGAACATGGTTGTGACAACGTCTTGTCATTCCAAATTACAGTGTGCCAGAAGCTGTGAGGCATGTCAAGTTGTTGTCAGACATATTATAACCAGACTTTTTTGTGGCACTGGTGGAGTAAAGGCTTCTTTCTGGCAACTTGACCAGGCAGCTAATTCTTTTCAAGTATCCTCGTATTGTGCTCCTTGAAACAACCACACCGTATTTTTCCAGAGCAGCCTGAATGACTCCCGAGGTTACCTGTAGGTATTTCTTTGTATCCCAAACAATTCTTCTTGCAGTTTTGTCTGAAATCTTTCTTGGTATACCTGACCTTGGCTTGGTATCAAGAGATCCCTGAATCTTCCACTTCTTAATAAGTGATTGAACAGTACTGACTGGCATTTGCAAGGCTTTGGATATCATTTTATATCCATTCCCAAATGTATGCAGTTCCAGCACCTTATTACGCAGTTTTTCTACAGTTCTTTTCTGCTCCCCATGGCTCAGTATCTAGCCTGTTCAATGCATCCATGTGAAAGCTACCAAACTCATTGACTATTTATACACAGACCCAAATTGCAATTTAAAATACCACAGATGTGGGAAGTTAACCTTTAATTCTTATTTAAACCTGTGTGTGTCACCTTGTGTGTCTGTAACTAGGCCAAACATTCAAGGGTATGTAAACATTTGATATGGGCATTTGTGTTATTTCTGTTATCAGCATGGTTTACAAAGGAGCCAAACAACGTAAGTGATTATTTAATGGCTTCATATGATCACTATCATTACATAATAGTCAAATGTTTGGCATGAATAGTCATATTGTCAAAATGAATGCCGAAATCTCAAAATTTCTGCCAAAGTATGCAAACATATGAGCACAACTATAAGTGATATCACTGGATAGTGTCTATAAAAGTCCACACTGACAGTGTTCATTTAACACTGGAGATTTTGCTGTGGACTTAAATGTCATCTTGGTATTGGAATGATTTGTACTGAACAATGTTTTTTCAAAATGTTTTCCCTGTTTGGTTGGTGTAACTTGGTATGTTTTGAAGCAATGCATGATATATTTTGAAGCACACACCTCAATCACACTTGTTGTTCATTACAACACAATTTCCATTTAGTTGAATGTTCCGATATCTGTTTCTCATAATGAACAGGTGTCCCCATCGCCCCCCGATGGCTGTAGTGGGCTCAGTCCTTTCGAGCCCTTCCATGTTATGCATGTAATTCTGCTTTCCTTTTTTACCTGGACAATAGATCATTCTCATCCATCTATAGATCATTGAGTTTCACTGTCAAACCGACACAGATGTTACCAGTCATCCCATTAGTATTTCTATTTACAGTAACTTCCTGTGTTTGTTTGGTTTACTGTCAATCATTTTCCTTAGTATTGCTTAGAATTTCCGGTAGGATTTTTTGACACATTGTAGTCTATTTCTTAAATATAAAGTGTTTATTCGTGTTACACTGCATTTCATTTCCTCAAAAACTTTGCGACTGTCTCCGTTTTACTCCTGCACCATATCTACACGTTACAACAGGTCAGGTGTGTAAGATGAAAAAATGGGTGTGGAATTTGCAAATTCTTTTAAATAACTACATTAAAGGGGTTAACTTATCACTTTCTTGTTACCAATGAAGAGTTTTGATCCCTTGTATAAGTGTTTGTTAAATATGGTATAGGCATGGATCCTACCAAACTAATGAACTTCTTATTTTTTTCATAATAGAGGCTCCCACAATTCCATTAACCCTGGGGGAATTGTCTTTTTATTGGCTGCTTTGAAGTGAAAAGAATCATCATATCTCTAAAAATATTAAACTTCTCCAGAAGGAACCCTAGAGTTTTATGAGTTTTACCACTGCTGTCTTTTTTACAGATTTGACCGCCATCTCTTAGCTAGCAACACCAAAGTTAATGGCTGACAAAAAGAAGTCAAAGGAGAAACTTGCCTGATTATGGCAATAACTCCTGGAGATACTAATTACCAATGGCTGTAAAATAAGTCAAACTGGTCAACCTAATGAGCACACAAGAGACCTTGTTAAACTCCGTTAAAAAGATTAGTTTCCCTCCTCTTTCTTCATTTTGATTTCTTTCAACAGTGTCATCCTATCAAATATAACAAAACAAATTCCTTTTTAAAGGTCATTATGCCGAAATGTACCGAAATGAATAATTAATATAATTTTAAGCTTAGAATTAAAGCAGAAAATAAAGGGAAAGACAGGAAGCTTTATCAAAACCGTATTTAATAGGGAAATACTTAAAAAAACTCCCCTTAATTACACAGTTAAATTTGATGAGAGCAGACACTAGGTTGTCATTAGGTTGCTAGCAGAGTCTACTACATCTGCCTTACTAATAATGTTGATAATAATGTGAAGGCCAGTCTACCTTCTCGCCCTTTGTGTCTGTTTGGTGGAAAATACAGTTTTTTGTAACTTTTACACATAGTAAACAACGCTATGGCAGGTTAGATTGAATTTCGACAGGTGTATAGATTTGATCCTGCAGAAAATGTGAGAACATTTCGGGCATCCGACGGAACTTGAGGAAGTTAATGAGACGATAAGTGTTACTTCTCTAAAACATCCAGCCAACGTTACGAACGTCTCTCTTCGTGACATCACATCCATCCACCATGCAGACAGGACTCAGGGGGCGTCTAAAGCAGGCAGGGTGGGCAGAATCTAATAAAATCTAGTTGACATTTTAATTGCATTTTCCTCATCAAGGAGTAATCTGCAAGACGGTTGTGGCGTTTCTGTTGAGACCAATAATGATGATATTATTATCACTCATGTCTTTGTGAAAGGTGCAGCTATGCCGACTCCGTTGTGAGAACGAATGAAGTTCGATTCTGTTTTTCATTCAATATGATCTTCTTACCTCCCTCTAATTCTGTTCTCTTTAAATCCACGGGGTGTCACTTAAATCCACCTGGGGAGTCAGGACACAGAGATGTCTAGCCCTTAATAGCAACCCCCCTTAATGTCCCCCCCCCCTTTGAAGTGTGATGCTATGATATTATGACTCATAATAGGTTTCAATTAGCATTTACACAAACATTACACACTAAATGGTTTTCTTTCAATTCATTAAACTTCTGCCGTACTTGAAAATGTCATGGTAACACTGAGCACAGCTGTGAGCTCCCTGCTACAGGAAGGTTATGGCCGTCCGCCGTGTTTGATCAGAATCAGAGCTTAACCTGAACTACACTGGATCAAGAATACTGGGCGGTGCTGTTTCCCATCTCACACACTCAAGTCACGCACTTGAGTAGGTAAACAAGTATTAATACATGTGGCTGCAATAATATTGTGCATTATTTCATTAGATTTCTTGAAAAATCTAATGACTATAATCCAAATCGTCACTTATTCGTCGCTTGTGCCAGTTACAGCATGTGTACCTATTCGAGTGAAATGCTTGGTTACATATTCCTTGCCTAGCAATGCAAGCTGTTTTAGTAAAATAATAAGTGTTACCATAATACAACAATATACACGGATGACACTGATAGAAAATGTGTGGGACCAGTAGTAGCATTTGGTTGTGACATTTGTAATCTCACACAGGTGTTAAATTTGAAGGGCCTTAGCTATGGCTTCATCTGTTGACCTGTTGGGGTGATATGTGAACTGTTGTTTTATTTATTTTTATTTAACCAGGTAAGTTGACTAAGTACAATTTCTTATTTACAGCAACGACCTGGGAGCAATTAGGGTAAAGTGTCTTGCCCAAGGACACAACATCATTTGGCTCATTCGGGAATCGAACTGGTAACCTTCTGTCTACAAGTCTGTCTCCCCACCCACTGGGCCATCTGCCCCCCATTGTTCGTCTACAGTGTCTGTGAGGACGGTTTTGATGTTAGACATGACCAGTCTGTCCAAACACTTAATGGGTATTTGTGTGTGTGCAACACGGCAATAGTCATAGGCAGTTTACCTTGGGATTGTTGGGGACGGGAATTACCATCATCTCCTAACACAGGTTGGGATGACAGACAGGGACATCGAGAGGATGTAGAAGTCTGTGAAGAAAAGGCTAGTTGGTCTGTGTTTGCTTACAGAATGCAGCCTTACAAACTTTAACCCATTTAATGTTTCTTCTCACTTTACCTATTGAAAGTGTGATATTTGGTCTTGAATATAACAGGTATTTACTGTAGCTCATTTGGGAGGTCAGTATTGTTGGATGTGTCTCATGGTTGGAATTCTTTTTATATCCTATTATTTTCACATTGCTTGATGGTACAGTATGCTTTGTCTGGATACATTCTCATTGTTTGTGTGTGGTAATTCTGGCCTACTCATTCGTTATTGTTTTTTGTGTTAGTCCATGTTTTGTTATCGAAAAAGGTTTGAATGATAACCTTGGTACAACATCTTCAATGCATTTGTTGACATACTCTCAGTCAACCTGCCTGGTTAAATAATGTTTACTAAATGAATAAATAGAATCTATTGCTACATCGGAATACACCTCAATGCTGTCCGATGAGTTCAACTGAATATCTCAGTCTTTGTCACTGAAGCAGTCTTTTAGTGTCACTTCTGCTTCAGGTTCTGTGTTATGCGTGGTTTGGGCGCCTCTAGTTTGAGATTTTGCGTGGATGCAGGAAGCAATAAGATAGATTTGTGGTCTATCTTGCTCAGTGGATGGCTTGAGACTGCTTTGTATGTGCCCATAAGGAGCCCATAAGAAGCCCATAAGGAGCCCATAGGAGCCCATAAGGGTTGTGTAGAGATGATCTAGTGCCGTGGTTCTCAAACCTTTCCTCAGGCCGCTCCAGACATTCCATATTTTTCTTTTAACCATAAACTAGCACACCTGACTCAACTAGTCAAATACAATAATACACTATTAAGTCTTTGATTGATTGAATCGCTTGTGCCATTTCAGGGTTAAAACAACAACATGGCCTGTCTGGGGAGGCCATAGAAGAGATTTCAGTACCACTGATCTAATGTATTTCCTCTAGTCCAGAGGTGTCAAACTACAAAGAGGAATGCTCTAAACTTATAAATGATTGATTGATAAGGACACTAAATGGTTAGGATTTTCCATCATTTGGTTGTCTAAAACAATTTTGTAACAAATATCAAAATCAAGCATACACTGGGCTCTCCCGTGGTCTAGCAGGACATGTTGTGTGCTGGTAAAAAATTGTCAATTCAGCTTTGACTTGCTGCATTTAAATCCCCAGCAACAATGAATGTGGCCTCTGGGTGAACAACTTTGTGTTTACATGTACATATCACCTCACACAGGCTTGAGTGCTTTGGTTCTGTAAGCGTGTAGAATGTGGACCACAGTAAAGATTACAGATGTATATTCCCTTGGTAGATACAACGGCCATAAATGTACCATGAGAAGTTTCAGTTCAGTGGAACAAAAGCCTGAATTTGCTAACATGAATATGTCAGAGCTTTATTGATGAAGATGTACAACCCACCCCCTCTTGTCTTTGCAGAGTTCTATCATGTTCCCTGTAGGGTTCTATCAGGTTCCCTGCAGGGGTAGCCATCCTGTGCTCCAACCATATTCCTTGTCAACCAGGTTGCCGAAAAACATTGTCCATTGCAGTTTTTCACCATACATTGGTAGGATAGTTTCCAGTGTTAAATCTGTCAGCTATTTTAATCTTACTGAATTACAATTTCTATCAATATACGATAATGAATATTCAGGGAACCTTTTAGTTCCATCATGTGCATAATCAGATCGCCTTGTCCAACCACAAAAGACCTGCTGTCTATTAATATTGTTATAGTGGACTGACAAAAACTAAAAACACAAATTTTACTAAGGATCTGTCAAAATGAACACTGATAGATTTGCTTGTGTCGCCATCTTATTCCACAGATAGTGAACATTAGTAAGAATGATGGTTAGGAGCACAGTTCAATGTTCTCTTTTCTTCAGACGGACATTCCCTACTCATGTGTTTACGTCCTCGCTTTTGATGTAATACAAACAATGACATGTTGTCTGGCAGCTTGATGTTCTAGTTTCAGGTTATTGACTGTCACCCTAATGTCCATAAGATATTGTCAGTTTTAGATGAAGGTTATTTGAGCTGACTGGGCATAACACGTAATCATAGCTATTAGAGAAGCAATTAAAAAAATAACTAGATTGTATTGTGGATCAGGAACTCATAGGACAGCAGTCAGACAGTCCCGCACCATATCTACATGCATGAGACATTGCCCATATTTTTCCCCACAATGACCAGGCTTCGCTTTGGTACTTCCTCAAAGGGTGTCTGAATCCCTGATTCATTTTGTTGGCTTATGAACAAGCCTTGGGTTCACCTCAGCATGCTGAAGTTTAAAATCAACAACTAGTACTGAGTGGCTGTGTTAAGTGATCTGGAAAGAGCCAGGGAATCCATCACCCACCACATCCTAATCAACAGACTCACCAATATAGGGTTCTCAAGGACTCTCTAGCCTTGTTTGAAATCTGTTAATTCTGAGAGCAAGCTGAGAGATTGTCGGTTTCTATAAGAGGTTGTTATTTTTCCGTATTTTTCCCTAATCGGCCACAAACCTTTGGATTCAAAGACTTCTGCTCTGCAAATTGAGCTACAGCAGAAACTGATGCAAAGAAGAGATTTTCCAGAATACCCAACACATTTTCCTGGCAAGACGTGTCACAGTACATAATGGAAATTTTGCAGCATTATGTAGGCAGACATACGATATGAACAATCAAAATGTGATTTTTTAACGTATTAAATCTCCATTCTACTGGAACACTTCTAAGAATAGACCAATCGTTTACAATTTAAAGTACTTGGGGAATGTTTAGCTCAGGGATAATATGTTAGGTTAGTAAGGTTTAGGTTAGAGTTAGGTGAGGTTAAGGTAAGGGCAAGGTAAATGTACATTTCATAAACATATGAGGCATATGTTTTCCTGCCTCCGGAAACGTCACATGTGGACGTATGTTTTTTTGACAATTTCGTATGATTTTGTAACGCCATGAGAACATCCTGGAATACAAAAATGCAGGCTCACATGTTAAAGGACTTTTAAAAACGCTGAACGTGCTAGTCAACACACTTATCAAAATGCCAGTTGTCAACAGTAAGACCCATCATTCACTTTGAAAAAATGGCTAGAAACATCGACTTTGCTATCGTCTCCCCTACAACCATTAGCATCAATAGTGTACAAGCTTACAAACCTAATCCAAATACATTGTTAATACATGTTATCAGTGTTGACTTCAACAATCCTCATTGTGACCTTTGAAATCGAATAAACTGATCTTGCTATATACAGAATGACACACTTACTCAGATCAACTTATTTAGTCGTCCCTCTTAGGCAAATCCCCTCTTTACTTCAGCCCATGTCCCACATCTGCTATTGCAAAATCACCTCTAACATGTACACTTCCTTTGGTAGCCATTCATGTTAGTCCTCTGCTGCCAATGATTAGAATAAATTGCAAAGACTATTCAACGTGACACTTTCATCACACCTCACACTATTATACACTGCTAAAAAAACAGGGGATCACACAATCATCACAGTGTAACACCAAGTCAATTCAACTTCAGGGATATCAATCTGTCTAGGTCAAAAAGAAAAGAACAACACTTTAATAAATATATATATATTGAACATAACACATACTTATGACTCAATTCTTTGGCAAATGGTTCTGTACCTAAGGGCAACCACACCAAAATAGTAAGGCAGTGTATACAGTGCTTCTATTCACAACCTGTGACTGCAGTCATGAATAACAATAATCCTGATTGATGAGTCTGGTACGCAGTTTCAATCCCCCCAGCAAACAACACCACATAGAACCAAGACATGGAGGAGAAACCAGGAGATGGGCCGTTAAATGAGGAGACCTGGACCAAGCGGTAGAAGGGCGACAACCCAGCAGCCGGTATCTGGTCTTCCAGCGGGCTACTGGTGTGCATGTTTCTGACCAAATTGTAAAAAAAAGACTCCATGAGGGTGGCACAAGGGCCTGAACACCATAATTGTCAGGTCCACCATTGGCGCCCCGTTCTCTTCACATTTGAGATCAGGTTCGGACGCCGTAAAGAACGTTATGCTGCCTGCAACATCATCCAACATGACCAGTTTGGCGGTGGGTCAATGATGTTTTGGGGAGGCCTATCCTTGGAGGGTCAGACCTTACACTGGTTCAATGGGCCCTGGGTTCCTTCTGCTGCAGGACAATGCCCAGCCTCATGTGGTCAGTGTGTGTGTAGGCAGTTCCTAGATGACAAAGGCATTGATGCCATTGACTGGCCCTCACGTTCCAGACCTGAATCCAATTGAGAACCTCTGGGACGTTATGTATCAGTGCATGCTACGCCACCAAGTATCCAGAGACTATCCAGGAGCTCATTGATGCCCTGATCCAGGTCTGGGAGGAGATCCCCCAGGACACCATCCACGTTCTCATAAGGAGCATGCCCAGACGTTGTCAGGAGTACATACAGGCACGTGGGGGCCATACACACTACTGAGTCACATTATGAGTTGCCATAATGAAATTCATGCAAGTTGGAACAACCTGTGATTTCAATTGTTTACATTGATTTTCATTGTAAGTTTGAATCAGCCCTTAATCGGTTTATCATTTTGGTTTCCATTTATAATTGTTAAGTCATTTTTTTCTCAAAGAATCAAACATTGTACAGTAAAGATTTTGATATGTTTTGGTCATCGAGAAATGGTGTGCTTTGAGTGTTCCCTTAATGTTTTTAAACGTTTTAAATATTAAACCTGCTTAACATCAAATCTGTGTACTGTATATGTCTCAGTCAATATGTATACAATTATTTGGTGAAGATTTTTATTTGCCTTATTTAGTATATATTGTTAATATACACAGTATATACTGTACATGTTTACTGTATATTTATGTCTGTGTTGTACTGTCTTCTTAAATTGTATGCCATTGGCCAACTTGCCATGAAAATGGACAATTGAAAAAATAGAATACCTGTGACATTACAAGTACCTTGATTAATAACAAAACAAAAACTGTTTTGAATTGGAATGGCATTTCTAATCATTCAATTTCTATGGTTCCAATTGAATATCTGTGGAAGGAGAAGACAACTTGTTTTTCAGTGCCAGGTTCCACAGCGAACAGGACTTGAAAATAATTTACCGTTCCATTGACCATTGACATGTTGCTTACGATTGCATCGATTTTAACACTTGTATAAATGTCTTGCTTAATATTGTACTACTGCATTATACTTCTGCTATTACAAAAGCTGAAAAATGCTGCACTCTGAGACAGGTATTTTGTAAAAAGTACAGCCAAATATACTGTAACCTTAGAGAGTGTTTATGCAGTAATTAGAGCAGGATTCTCCAACCCTGGTCCTGGAGAGCTTCCATCCTGTAGGTTTTCAGTCCAACCGCACATAATGTAGCCTCATTCAGCTTATCAACCAGCTAAATATTAGAATCAGGTATGATAAATTAGGGTTTGAATGAACACTGGACCAGGGTTGGAGATGCCTGAATTAAGGCAATGCTGTAGGTAAACGAGAAGCAAAAATACTTGTATTTATTATTAAGAAAGCATATGCAAATGTGTGTTAGGGTCAATGTATTCTTGCATCGTCTATGGTTCAGATTCATTGTTTCTGATGTCACTAGCTCTTCAATCAGTAGGCGCATCAGGTCAAGCAAGACAAGCCCAGCCAGGTTTCCACAGAAATAACAGATGTTTGTAAATAACAATACAAATATCAATGAGAGACCTTGGTTATTGGATCAAATTCTACTGTTTAAAAAAGTGCTTTGTCAAGTAATGTTGGTCCTATAATTATTCCTTCCAATCTAGTTCCACAAACGTTTCACTCATTCGCTTTGCCTTGACTCAACTGTCTGCGTAGGTTGAGGGGTTAAACGAAAAGACTAAAAGCACGTTTGACATCCCACATGGTTTAAATACTGAGAAGGATTTGTAATTGGAACTAGTCAGCGTAGCTACAAACAATTTCCTTTTTACAGGGATTCAAATTCATGGTTTGAATGGCAGAAAAACCAAAGATCTTTCAATTACGGCTTTTATTTTCCCCCTGAATTTAAATTGGAAGGGATCTCAGTGGAAATAGTTATCATTTTAATGACAGTCTCCATTCATTAAAACTCCCATTCTTTCCCCCATACCTCTCATGGGGCAAGTATCTGGATGAGAAGCAGATTCATAGCCTCTGTTCAATTAGCTTATAGTTGCCCCCCCAGCCCCACCCCCAACCCACCCTGACTTCGTGTGGCCCTGCAACCTTGTCAGACTCAGGTGCATTACAAAAACCAAACAGCAGTTCATGTTGTCAGAGGGCTAGCGGATACTGGCATTCATCATAGGGAGAATTTGTTTGCAATGCAAAGAGACAAAAAGCAACTGTGTGCTCAAATGTTAAGTGGATGTGACAACCAGGACAGAACGGGGAGAATGCACTCTGGCCAAAAACATTGATATTTATCATATGAAGAATGCCACTAGGCATTGTAGCAATGTACGTAGTAGGCAACTATATGTTATGATAGGTCCATGATTACAATTATGATGAAATTAAGGCAATTGGTTTTTCTCTTTGTGAGTCTCATTAATGTGAGCTAAACAGGCAACATCAAAGAGAATGCAGAATCCCATATCAAACATATTAGGCAATCTCCATTCATTTGTTTCTCTAAATCTCCTCCAAAAATGATGCACCAGTTAATTGCAGACACAGATTTTCTGATCCTGAACATTTGCATTTTAAAGAAATCTTAAGTTATGAATTTGTAAATAAACCCAAGCAGGAGATTTTACTCCTACCTGAGGGGTAACAAAGTAACGTCTTTAAAAGAGGAAGAAAAAACATTTGATTAGGGACTAATCACAAATTTCACTGAACAACACTTTTAATATTTCAGGATCCTTAGCCGTATGCAAATGAGAGCAGCATTAATCGTATCATTACATTAGAAAGTCAAAGCACACAACACAGTTTCAGGGATCGTCTTTTTTCATTGTGCAATTAGGGCCCAAATGTTAATGAATTATGCTAATTTTCAACAATTAGCATATAATATTGAAGACAATCAACAATTAGCATATGCTGTGTCGAAGACAATCAAAAGGCCCATGCAATCCCATATGGACTGCACACACATCTAATGTATAAGAAGTGCCCAGTGTGTGTGTGTGTGTGTGTGTGTGTGTGTGTGTGTGTGTGTGTGTGTGTGTTAAGGGGTGGCATACGTGTACGAGAGAGAGATCAGATTAGATGCAGAATCTGCATTCTAATTACCTCTTCCTCCCATGATCCTCTGCTCACCCTCTGTTCCCACAATCCTCCTGGGTTCTGGACAACACCTCACTACAACACTCTTTATCACTGGGTCAGCCAGGCTGAATAGGAGGACGGTGTACAGGGTTGCTACTCTGGGGCTACATCTGTTAGTTCCGGTTGCAACCGTACATTTCAGAAACTCTCCCGAAATACGTACTCAGGGAACTAATTTGAAAACATGCATTAGGCTATATGCCAACATTTTTTGAAAAAAAAATGTTTCAGCTGCACGTTTTACTATTAGCCCTTGTATTACATTGCACCTTCATGATTCATGCAAGATTTAATGTGTTCAAGGAACATTCCAGATTGTGTTAGTTCAGGCTAGTGTATAAAATCTACTCTGAGGCGGATTGTGTTAGTTAAGGCTAGTGTATAATATCTACTCTGTGATTGGTTGTGTTAGTTCAGGCTAGTGTATAATATCTACTCTGTGGTTGGTTGTGTTAGTTCAGGCTAGTGTATAATATCTACTCTGTGGTTGGTTGTGTTTGTTCAGGCTAGTGTATAATATCTACTCTGTGGTTGGTTGTGTTTGTTCAGGCTAGTGTATAATATCTACTCTGTGGTTGGTTGTGTTTGTTCAGGCTAGTGTATAATATCTACTCTGTGGTTGGTTGTGTTAGTTCAGGCTAGTGTATAATATCTACTCTGTGGTTGGTTGTGTTAGTTCAGGCTAGTGTATAATATCTACTCTGTGGTTGGTTGTGTTTGTTCAGGCTATTGTGGAGGGCTGCTCTTCTGGGGTTAGTTGTGTATGGTGTGAACATGCCTACTACAGTACATAAGCATCCTACCAAAGAACATCCAGAGTCCCAGCAGAGCTAGGTGGGCCATGCAGAGTACTGGCAGAGCCAGGTGGGCCATCCAGAGTCCCGGCAGAGCCCGATGGGCCATCCAGAGTCCCGGCAGAGCCTGATGTGCCATCCAGAGTCCCGGCAGAGCCCGGTGGGCCATCCAGAGTCCCGGCAGAGCCTGATGGGCCATCCAGAGTCTTGGCAGAGCCCGGTGGGCCATCCAGAGTCCCGGCAGAGCCTGATGGGCCATCCAGAGTCCCGGCAGAGCCTGATGGGCCATCCAGAGTCCCGGCAGAGCCTGATGGGCCATCAAGAGTGCATCTCAAGGTATGAGTTCCATTGCCAAATGGTTTAGAGACAGCATCTAAGGCAGCATGTGCAGTCACCTGGAATTAAAATAGGGTTTAATTACCACCACGTTAACCCTTAATCTATACCATTAGATTGTTCAACATTTAAACTCCTGATCTATACCATTAGATTGTTTAACACTTTAACCCCTGATCTATACCATTAGATTGTTTAACACTTTAACCCCTGATCTATACCATTAGATTGTTCAACATTTAAACTCATGATCTATACCATTAGATTGTTTAACACTTTAACCCCTGATCTATACCATTAGATTGTTAAACACTTTAACCCTTGATCTATACCAACAGATTGTTCAACACTTAAACTCATGATCTATACCATTACATTGTTCAACATTTAAACTCCTGATCTATACCATTAGAATGTTTAACACTTTAACCCCTGATCTATACCATTAGATTGTTCAACACTTAAACCCTTGATCTATACCATTAGATTGTTCAACACTTAAACCCCTGATCTATACCATTAGATTGTTCAAAACTTAAACCCCTGATCTATACCATTAGATTGTTTAACACTTTAACCCCTGATCTATACCATTAGGTTGTTTAAAACTTTAACCCCTAATCTATACCATTAGATTGTTCAACACTTAAACTCCTGATCTATACCATTAGATTGTTCAACACTTTAACCCCTAATCTATACCATTAGATTGTTCAACACTTAAACCTCTGATCTATACCATTAGATTGTTCAACACTTAAACCTCTGATCTATACCATTAGATTGTTCAACACTTAAACCTCTGATCTATACCATTAGATTGTTCAACACTTTAACCCCTAATCTATACCATTAGATTGTTCAACACTTAAACCTCTGATCTATACCATTAGATTGTTCAAAACTTAAACCCCTGATCTATACCATTAGATTGTTTAACCCTTTAACCTTTTTTGCTACAGTAATAAAAAACAAAAGTGGCTATTTACACAGTAATTACAAAGGACCTGATAGACCTAGATAAAGATCCACAGTGGATGGCCAAATATATGAATGACCAGTACTCAACATGATGAAGAAAAAAACAAACACAGAACAGATTTTCTTCCCATTTTCTCCTCTCCCAATTATTCTTGACCAATTTTTCCCCTCTAAACCTGCTACATCAGCAGCTCCGCATCCCCCCCTTGACACATGTGGGATGGTGAAGGCGCTCACATGGGTCATCCAACCACATGTCCCTGAGCGTCCGTTTTTTTTTGCACTGCTCATCCAACACAGTCAGCTCATTTACAGAATGATTACGCTCACCAACTACAGTATACCTCCACAATTTAATTAATAGGCCTACACAGGGGGTCGCTGGAGAGCAACGTGGCAAGGTAGATATTCCGACATATCTATCCCAAAAACAAGGAAGCACTATGCCAATTTGTGCTGCCTCATGCTGGAGGCCAGTAAGTAAATGCAGAACAGTTTGACACATCAGGAACCATCTACGTAATGTAGCCACTACCATTCACAGAACAATAGAGACGGATCGGTAAGTTACAAAAACATAATTTAGCCACAAAACAGGACAGTTCAGGAAAAAACTATTGAGTATAGATTAGATAATTATTAATATTTAACCGAATTAAAGACATGGGGAAAGTGTGTCAAATCAACTTATCTGTAAAATAAATTTGAGTATTTCTTATATTTTGGGCATTTGTGGCAGGCAACTAGAAATGGCTCACTGGTCTTCACTGATGATGTTCATGATGTCACTGATGATGTTTATGATGTCACTGATAATGTTGATGATGTAGCTGTTGACAGCAGAGTAGTAGAATTCTGAGGTGTACAGATATATCTGACTATGTGTGAAGTAACACACGTAGTCTGTCTAGAGAACCACATACCTGAACTGGCAATGATCCCAAACTACTAAAACAACAAAGAACTTTTTTAGAGGCAAAAAGTTGAATGTTCTTGACTTGCATATTTTAGTCTGGACCTGAATCCAATAAAACCTAACATAAATTTTGTTTGATAAAATTAGTAACAGTTTTCTTAAATGAACTCACATCACTCTGGACCCCACTTTAATAACTGTTTTCTCAGTTTCCACTAAAGGGCAGATTAACATTTATTGTACGCCAGGGCTATCAGTACTCATTAAATAACAAAACAAAAAAATGCACTACCCTCCACCGCTTCAAATTTTTTTTCACCGACCCTCCCCTTTGTATGTTAAAAATTTGAAATGCCCTCGCCCCTCGAAAAATCTATATAGACCACAGTAACTTAGAAAGTAGGCCTCCCTCATACTAGAGGTCGCAAAATATTGTTGTTCCTTCGGAAATTTCAAGAACGTCTTTCCTACCCAACCCTCTCATATACAGTACATGAATCCTTTAAAAAAATGGAGATCCATTCAGAATGGACCTGATAACAAATAGATCTATTAAAAAAAGTTACAAACAGAGCCAAGTCCATTGGGATCAAAGGAACCATTCAGTACCAAAAGAAAAATAAATTGGACGTGATGCAGCTACTTTGAAAAAGAGGCTAAACAAGAAAAAGCAGACATGTGCATCACAGCAGTTTGTCTTCATTGACATGCCCTTAAAAATAACCATGGCTAACCAAAATATTTTATATACTGTAATTGTTCTGTAAGTGGCCTAATATCTTTGATTTAATCAGTCTAAAAAGGACAGCCAAACTAACCTTGTCACATTTCATCACTAACCTCGCAATATTTTTTGTCCACCGCTTCCCTGTTGTTCGATCGGGACTGGTACATTTCCAAATGTAAACAGATTTGTGTGGAAGCTACATACTTGCATTAAAACAAGTTTTCCACATTGTCTTATTACAGGTAAACAGTGATCAAAAGGGTACCGTGGCCACGTCCTATTTGCATACTGTAGGCTTTCAGTTACAATTGGCTATGGTACAGTCTGAGGTGTAGCGTTCAAGACTGACACATTTAATTACATCAAACATTTAACAAAGTTTAATTTTGAATATTATTTGTCACATCTACAGAAAAATGCAGATGTTAGGTCATGTACAGTGAAATTCCTGTGCTGTATATATTGTATAAACCTCTGGAAAAATAAGAGACCACTGCAAAATCATCAGTGTCTCTGGGTTTTATTATTGATGAATAAACATTTTAAGTCCTGACAACTTTTCTCCCAAATTCTAGGAGATGCTCTTTTTCTGGATTACTTTAGCTTGTGGTTACTATTTAAAATGTATTTGTCCAGCTTCTTAGGAAAACACTTCTAGCATTTGTAGCATTTTACAATTTGCTCTGAAAGAGATGCAGCGATTATGGAAACTTTATAAAAAACACCTGGGGCTAGAGCAAAAAGACCTGGGGATAGAGCAAAAAGACCTGGGGCTAGAGCAAAAAGACCTGGGGCTAGAGCAAAAATACCTGGGGCTAGAGCAAAAAGACCTGGGGCTAAAGTCCTGGAAGACCAGTCTTAATGATGCCACTAGTTCTCTCACACACAGACACTATTACTATGAGCGTACTTCATAACTGCTACTACAGTACCAAACTCCTCAAAAATGTATTAACATTCTGAATCTTATTATTTACTACAACACAATTTGAACATCCCCACTTCACTACACTCTTAGAAAACAAGATAGGGGTTTTCCACCAGCATCATGTCATACAGAATGACTGGTCCAGGAGATTTTAAATCCTTAAAGCAAACTTCCATCATCTAGAAGTCCCTTACAGGTGTCTCCAGGTGCCCCAGCCTGTACCCAATCTGTACCCAATTTCCTGTCCCCAACGTTTCCCTTTCTCACGCCGGGGCTGACCGTCCCAGAGCGTTGACCGTGGGCCGGCAGGAAGGGCGTGGAGGGGCGCGGAGCCCAGCGCCGGGGCCCGGGTCGTCCATTTGGAACTCATTAAAGCGCTCCGATGGAGGCGAGGCCCTGGTTTCCAGATCCCCCGGGGGCCTCACACTGTCTAAGCTCATTTACAGAGTGTCCTTTCCCACTGACAGCCCTCTAATTCGCATTTGAATTTAGGTCACATTGATCTGGGCGCCGATCCAAAGCCAACTCCCGGCAGATCGGATGCTCTGAAGCAGCGGCGCTTATCCATCCTCGCTGTGTGTTGGTCAAGCAAGAGAGGGAAAGGTTTGTGCTGAGGAACAGCCTGCGCGTCACGGGTGGGATTGTCTTACGTTTGAGGGTGGCTTTGCTCACTGCGAAGCCAGGAATCTCTGCTGTGGTGTTTGAAGGAGTGGGGTTTCAGAGTGACAGAGAACATGAGGCATGATGCACGTGGCCAGAGTCAAAGAATTGTAGGACTCCGAAGTACTCGGTTTCTTATACGGAAACAAAGACAGGCCTGGACTGAGAGGAAATCCAGAGATACAATTGGGGATATAATGTTAAAACAATTAAATATATTAATCGGTTTTACTCTTATCCATCAAAGACGACCTCAGTAAACAAAGCTTGTCTGCAGGGACCATAACAAGCTTAAGCCTCGTTGACATCAAGCATACTTCCATTGCATGGAATTTAGTAATCCGGCTTGTTGCTCAGTTGTGTTTTTCCCCATACCAGCCACAGAGCACACATCAATTAAAATGTGAGCTTATCAAGAATTAGTAGCTTACTTTTGGCTCATAATGTATGCTTCCATAGTTATTTAATCTTGGTGTGTTACCAAAATGTCTTTATCATCTGTTATTGACACAAGAAATTGATATTATTACCAGTCATTGCTTAGACTCTGAGTAGTAAGAAGTGATTGTGCCCAATAAGTAGCACTTGAGAGATAATAAACTGCCATATTGTGTTAGAGCTGTCATTTTTAGGCCACTTAAGATATGCGAAAACAGCAGAAAATGCTAGGTTTTCCTTTCAACTCACTAAGCTTTCCATATTAATATCCTCAACAGATTGCGCTGCAGAATTAATGCATTTTTCGGAGGCACCGACCCTCCCAGTGTACTTGCCTCACATCTCTCAAGAACTCAATTACTCAAAATATTTAAAATAAATAAATTAAAGGTGTCCCGTATCCTTGCTCAAGCAGCTGCATCATTACAAGTGCTCCGGGGAGACCAAATTAAGCCACAGAAGAATGTATATCTAATATACAACCCCACTAATGATACGCGTTAAAAGAGCCAATATGTAGGCAGAGCTTAAAAATTACATGGGTCATTACAACAAATTGAGACCAAGATTTATCTGCTGCCAACAAAGCACATCATTTGTTTTACCTGGTAATCACAGAGCCAGTATAATTAAATGTGAAAACAAAACAAAAAAATGCAAGTGTTCTTTATGTCGTACTTATGGGGGTAGGCCATGAGAGCCTGGTAAGCCCAGTTTTAATTCTTATGCTACATGGGGTTTCTGTGTACTGTTCAGGGCCTAGTTTTAGAAAGCCTTTCGCAGCATTAACGCTGGTGCATCATTTTCATAAAAGTTGTTATTGCAATATATACAGGTCCTGAAGAGAATAATGAACACTGTTGGTTGGGGGAAAAAACAAAACAGCAAACCCTGATTCCAGTGACTGCTGATTATAATATGTGATGTAACTTCAGAAATTTTCTTTCAGTGTCTTTCCCAGTGGTTCAGTCGTGGCTCACTGCCAGTGGCAAAAGTGACAGAGAAGTCCTAAAAAGTTAAAAACTTAATTACATGAACCTAATGTGAAAATAATTCCTACACCACTACCATATCTACTGGACGGCAAACATCTGCATTTTAATAGATTTTTTTTCCCTTCCACCCTGTGTCTTTCAAGATCATTAACTTTATTGGATTGGGCATTCCTGTTGCAGAAACAATTCAGCATAATCATTTGCAATGCATCTCCCCTGTGCCGATGCAAATCCGTCTTCGCTGCTTCCTGGCCTAGCAATTACTAAAGGACCAGATGCAGACCTCCATCGGCATAAAGTAGATGCTGCAAATAATGTGATTACTCAGTCATTACATATTGGAGTGCATTCATTATGGGCAAGACCAAAATCTGGGCATTGTTGACAATGCCTTGGCAATGCCCAAGATGTAATAGGATGTCAAGAATGTTATGCCCATAATTTCATCTCTGCAGTCCGAGACGACACCAACTCACCAAGGAGTTTAAAATGAATGTCATTAATTTATTATGCACGCTGAATCTTAATGTGCACACTTGAAAATTAGACAAATAGCAGAATGGTATAGTGCCTGCTGTACCAGGGCTGTACAGGTGGCATGGAGTGAGATCTGTGGGTTGTGGGCTAATAGGTTATAATCACAACACATTTTCAAAATGGCCTACCTGCTGTCTCAGTAGCACCATCTCTCTAGATGATATTTGATCATTTAGAGACATCTTTAAATCTTTGTGTTGCATTTCATGAATATTTCGGAGTAAATGACCTGAACACGTGGGTTAAGAAGACATTGTAATGCAGATGGTGTGGCTGGTGTGTTTCACATGCACAGAGAAAACAATACTTTCGCTTATAGGGTGTCAGATACTATTTATTCAATTGTATAATATTAAAATAAGTTAGAATTGTTCTACTAGCAATATGTTTACGTGTAATAGTTCCATAACTGAGCAGGAGTATTTTCGGGTAAATCTCTATTTATTTGATCATACAGTATGAACTCAGAAAATCAGTATATTCAAATGGAAACATTCAATAAATTAAGGACCAGTTTAATTTAGCAATTTGGTGCAATATGTTAATGTCGGAAGAAAGGGGGTTTCAACCCTAAATGTATTCAATGAAATGAAATGAAATAACATATATTTGAAAGTTAAATTTTTAACACACATTATTATTTCAATCCCGGTAATTGAAACTGCAGTAGAGGCAACTAGTATTAAATTAGATTGTGGCGAAATTGCACCTTTCCCTTGCCAAGGCTGACTGAGTCCTTGCATCAAATGAATTTAATTATTGCTGTAGCCCATATATTATTAATCATCTATATTGATTTCTGAACTCCCAGACTGCTTGTGGATATGCAAATTCCTCCACAGCAATATCAGGAAAGGTTCATTTGCATGGAGCCTATTATTATTTTATAAGTACATTTTAATGTGGACTCAATTAAAACTCAGCGAGTGGAACAGCTAAATTGGCCCAAGGTAGGGGATTCTATGATTCATGTGCAAAGCTGGGATATATCAATTAGTAAAGATCAAACTTTGGCTCCACTGTGGGCGAAGAAAATGCTGGAATTCAATCAGAATGACTTTGACTACTTTCAATGAATAGTGGATCTTGGGTGATTTCTTTTTTGGAATCCATCCAGGTTGCAATTGTAATATCTGCCAAATTAAGTTATTACCCATTGATTACAATATTTCAGTCTCCCTAACAATGTGAAATTAGGTCAATTACACTTTTTAGGTTTCTTAATTTTGACCTTAATTTTTTATATTATTATTTCAGTATTAACCAAAATGTGGTTCAGATTGTAGGGCATGGCGCTTTCCACACAATGGTTGTGAATCCGATTCCCAAAAACCAGTACATAAAAGTATGCTATTTAAAATATGTACATTCACTACTATATTTTGCTGTGCTTAAGAGTGTCTCATAATCACTAATATTTGTATATTTACAAGGAATGATTGATAGGGTTCCAGCATTTGATCAAGTAATATCTCAACTCACAGTTAACAGTGGAGACATAAATCATTCCCTGTTGCAAGACACCTGCCATACTAACATTACTGTATCTAATGCTTCACAAAACTAGCATGACAACAGAGACATTGGAAAATGTGCTCTATTATGCCACAAACAAACCTTGCGGGAATGAATTGTTGAATACTTTGATCTTCGTCTTGGATGGCCATCTTGTGAATGAAGCATTATCTAAATGTTTTCTTCCACCCCCTTCCGTCACTTTCTCTAGTTCTGTCTTTCCATTTCCTCTGAGACAGCAAAGTTACAAAAGTGGATCTTTTGATGGAGGGAGTTCGGTGTAGAACCATCAAAGGAGAAAGAGACCCAGCTGCGCTCCGGTACTGATCACCGTAGTCTGCCCCAAGGAGCTTCACTCTCTTTTCTATGATGACGTAAAGGTCACCTTTCTCTTAGCGAGAGTCACTTCCTCCCCAAGGCCCAGACCAGCCATTGGATCTTAAAACAGGAAGTACTGACAAAAAACGGATTAGATGTAATGGTGAAATAAGGTGAAGGTGAGATTGTAATTATAAAACCTCCTTTGGTAAATGGTGAGATTAGACTAAAGGTGTAACCTTACTACAGACACATTAGAAGACTTAAATTGTTAACATTCTCATTTAAATCAGTAAACTAGGTAGCAGTTAGGGTTAACTTTCTTACTCCGGGACAGATCAATTTTCCATTTTGCAACACAGGATGAATCTGTTAACCTTTTGATTACTGGTCAGATGCTTTAATTGCCAGGACACTGTAGTTTGGTTTTAAATATACTGTAGTATACATTATTTTTATGGATTTTGTTATATAGATTTGTCCTAGTGGGTTATATTCTGTAATACAAAAGAGGATGTTTTTGGTGTGTCTAGGTGTCTACAATGTAGGTGTTGTATCATCAATACTAGTTAATTAACAAAAATGTTAATTTATTATCTTTCCCGAGTATTAAAAGTATTTTAATGAAGTGTAATGGTTTGATCCATTTTATCCTTGAAGTTAATTTTCATAGATCAACAGTGTAAGATCTTTTTTTTTTTATCTCACTGTTTTTTAACTAGGTAAGTTGACTAAGAACCAATTCTTATTCACAGAAAAGACGTGGGAGCAATTAGAGTTCATTGTCTTACTCACGGCGAGAATGATAGAAGATTTACCACGACAGCTGTGGGGATTTGAACCATGGTCCTATTGGAACCCAATCAGATGCCCTAAACCCTAGGCCAGCTTGCCGTGCCTTGAAATTGATTGCCTGATCATGTCGGGTGCAGACTTTGTTGTAATGAAATAAATGAATCTTCATAATTTCATTTATTGAGAGAAACGTGTGGTAACTACTGTCTTTGGGCATGATCCATTTGACCAATTTTATCATAAAAAGTAATCTGACTACTGTAACTTGTTTGTAACGCATTACCACCAACATTCGGCTTCTTCGTTTGTGGCTTTACTTTTGCGTTTTATCTGAGTTAAGATATGGAATAGTTTTAAGACAGAGGGCTAGATTTATCAAGCCGTTTGCGCCTGTTTTCAGGCGCTAATTGGTCGCAAAGACGGACGTAACCAATGCGGGCTATTTACTAACCAGGCGCACTTGGGTAAAATCGCAGATTGCGTGCCAGATGAGCAACAAGAGACAAGTTGCGCTTTCAATATGCGTTCGTGGGAGGGTCATGGAGAAAGTGGGAGTTCCACGCAAAAAGGTGGGAGGATACGGTAAACTGCGCCTAATTATACATTCCGTGGTATTTACAAAGACTGCCTGTAAGAGCGCGCCTCGATTCTGCGGGGGGAATTTACCGCCTCTTAAAAGCAGGTCTAAACCAGCAAGCGCATTTTCCTGTGTGTTCAAATATAGCTGCATCAATGGCAGCAGTGACAGCAACAAGTTTTAAACATAGCATCAAATACACTTGGCACAAAAAAGACAAATGCC